>JABFQM010001755.1:0-18852 GCA_022816865.1 Zelostemma sp. ZL-2020
AAATCGGTCGATGTCGTACTTTGGGATCGCATTCGGCTTGTTGGCGAAAATATTTGATGTATTCTCGGCCGGAGGCCCAGGCTCTGCTATCGGGACAAGATTCGTAATCCATCATTCGTCCGTCCGATGGTTTCCGTGTCAGGGAATTACGAACGACGGTCAGCGGGTTGCTCGTTGAATCGCCGGATAAAAACATGCCTAGTTCGCGATCTTTCTCTGTACACGTTGCGGCTATCAAAGCTTACATTAACAATTTCTTAAAATCGTTTACTTGTCGCGACTAAACACGCATCGAGCAAATACATTTGACGTTTTTTGGTTTGGCATTTAATGTTTTTCGAAATTTGCCTCACGCTGTCATCATGACTGATCATGACGGCTCTGTTTGAACTCCATGGCAACCAACAAACAGCAATAAAAGTTACCAAAAATTCTCTAGATAGCGGGGGGCGGGGATAAAATTGGCATTGCTGCCACCTACAATTTCACGATATTTGAGGTTATGTTGAGTTGTGTTGTCTGCCGCGGCGAGTGCATATCAATTGTGTATTACAACTTGAAGAAAATAACGATGTGTTTGTTGTTACAATTTAACAGTCGTTGATTTGTTATTATCACGCGACCGAGACGTGCTCCGTTGTCGTTTAACTTGAAGAATACATCGCATTTGTATACTTTTCGAAAAAAGTGTTGGGCAAGTTGTTGATAACACCGATTGTTTATTGCCTCGGAAAAGTGAATACAAAATCATCCAATTTTTTTTTACAGTTTAAGTGTAAAATGCTTACTTCTGCAGTCGTATCTGTAAGTTTTTGTTCCATGAAAAATGCAATTAATCGCGGAATCTTTCGAAATGCGGTACCACGATTTTCACCGAACACAAATATGCATCAGTTTATCAAATTCGATTGCTGCAGATCGTTTGGATTATTCGAGTCGACGAAATTATTATCCCCTAGGTTGTTGTTCGAATAATTTACATATATTTTTCGTGATAAACTCTTTTTTACCGACCGAGTTTTGAACTTTTTTTTCAATTTCCAAAAATAAAAATGATACGTCAATATTTCAGCACACCCATATTCAATGTTGAGAAGACTTTTTTGTTAATTTTGTGCGTGGTCATCACGTTTGTGTCGAAATGTGATGGTGTTTTAAAAACTTGGTCAGTAAGAAAGTAGGGTTTACAAAAAGAAAGGGTTGTAAAATGTCTCAGTCTAAACAATCGTTTTCTTTCAGGTCGCCTCATTATTCGATGCCCGTAAGGCACAAAATAAAAATTTCGAAATGGGAAATGATGGAAAAAAAGGCCAATCCCAAAATTGAAAATATGAACTTCCAAACAAACGTCTTGAACAATGTTCTTCTGTTCAAATACGACAAAGAGAAAATGTTTTTTTACATGAACGCATTTGCATTCGTTCAGGCTTTCACATTGTTAACCGTAGCGAGTAATCTTTATTTAATTTATCGCGAAGATATTCATAAAAAATACAAAAGTCGATGGGAAGCGTTTAAAAACAAGATTTTATCTGTTGGGGTGATTTCTATGCTTTGTGTCTTGGGTGAGTTTTGTAGGTAAATTCGTATTTCCTAAAAGAAGCCCAGTTGTTCATGGATTTCTGACTTTGCAGGGCCACTTATTTGTTTGGGATTGTGGTTCATCAGTTCTAGAATGGTGAGATTCATTATTTTGAATAAAGGCGGGACCAAAATAACCATGGGCACCTACCATCCCCTTTTCTACTTTGGAAAACAGGCCTCACTAGTTCTTCCTTTGGAAAAGGTCAAATTACATTTAAGGAATGTCAAGCAATTTTATGTGCAAAGTGTAAATATTTTTATTTGTTTTTTGTTTTGTTTTTAGGTGCAATGCGTGTCTTCGAGATATGAAAAAAAGACTGTCATGTATCTCAAAGTCAAGGGCAGAAAATTGTTCTATATTATGGATGGAACTGGCGAATTCCCAAATCCTGGTCTTTTCGACACTACTGTAGGAGTTGTACGCGAATTCTAACACTTATTATTTATTTTAAATTAAATGTTATATTACAAAGAGTCTCTGTTAACTTTTTCTGCATGGTTTACTCTTATATTTGCGTTATTATTTCCCAAGCCAAATTCAAAGCGTTTTTCATTCTACAACACTCGGAGAAGAAAATTTTGTTGCATTAGGGTTGACAAAAGATTTGGTCAATTCAACAAAATCTTTTCTCAACTAGACGAATTTTAATAGCTCATTGTGAGAAAAAATGAATTTAGTTTATTAGAAAAATGTTAATATTAGTTTTTTTATGAGTTTTAATCAGTATCCCACTTTGATACTCATTATTGTCTAATTAATAATATGCTGATTTTGACAAAATGAAAAACTATTAATATATTATATAATTGAAGAAATTAAATAATGCTAATAATGAAAGAAACGTTTGAAAAGTATGTATATTTTTACAATTCAATAACGAAAGGTTAAAATTTATAAAAATGTTTTTCAATCCCTCGATCATTATCGAGGCGAAAAATTATAAGTGATGTCTACGTGACCAAGGGCTCGCACGCTGGCACGTGATATGTAAGGTACACAAGCGCACGATTTTGTGCGCGCAAGTTCTGAGGTGAGCGTACCGCCTGTCGCGAGCCGCCGATGCTTGTATACATATGTACACGAGCTGCGTGCATACACACACGTGCATCTCTCAAGTCAACGTCATGTATCTTTGCAGTTTTGCACCAGTGGCGCTAGTGCTTGCCAGCTTTTCGTCGGAGTAATACGTGTCTGTCCATGCTTATGCGGTCTGCTCGCCCTCGGAACAATTGCTATTTAATTTCTCGTTCATAAATGATTGCCAATGAAAAGACAATGGTGTTTCGCGAGTTTCGATGTACACGGATTTTAACGTACTTTTTATTCATCGTGTTTTCCGTAAATGCCAATTCCTGGGGTAAGTACTGTGTTGCCGGCAAATCGTGCATGTTTGTAACTCCTCGAACTAAATAAATCGTCTGGTCACGTGTATGCATGCTTTCAACGATTTTTACATAATCGTTAACTGTAGAATTCATGATTTCAATGTCGAACGATGAAAAAGAAATGTTCTTTCATTAATGGTTCGAATTGAATGTAACGTGCAACGTTTCGATTTCGAAGTGAACATATATATATTTTGACTGACTCCATGCGCGCGGTCGACCTTGTCACGTAGACCATTCGGGTTGAATATATTTTCCTAAAACCGTATCAATTCATTGACAATAACTCGTGCGATGAGTTTTTTAATGCTCTTCAAATCATGTAAGTAATCACGATACTATTTTTAGCTCGTTTCAAAATTTCTTTATGTAATGAATGTCAACTCGTATATTACGAAAAAAAATTTCGATCGACGTATCGAAGTATTCAT
Organism: Zelostemma sp. ZL-2020; assembly: GCA_022816865.1. Lineage (NCBI taxonomy): Eukaryota > Metazoa > Arthropoda > Insecta > Hymenoptera > Platygastridae > Zelostemma > Zelostemma sp. ZL-2020. Next base: position 3,402 of record JABFQM010001755.1, read on the forward strand.
GAATCGTACTTAATATTCCATATTCTACACGGAGAATTACATGTCACCATTTTCCGGTTGCGATGTTTTTGAAGCGTATTATGTACTTAAATGTTCGTACGAAATTCATGAGTGCGATGCGCGCGTGTGTGCGTTCGTGTATGTTCAAATATCAGCCAATTAAGTTGCATCCATTCGCGATAAAATTAATTGATTACTTGCGCAGGCTATTCAAATTTTGCGATACGTAAAATTTATGGTTTTTGTTTGAACATTTGTATTCTTTTCATGAAAATTCCAAAAACATATCGATCCTTGGTTTATTTTTTGTAACTTGTCGCGAATTGCGAAATTGTGTCTCGCGGCGATATGATTTTTTACAATCATGAGACATTACGGGTTTTTCCCTTGATACAATTTACAACCAGGAAAGAGTGATCGAATTTATGAATAAAGTTACTCGTTTCGTATCAATTTATTTCTAGTCACAACCTTGCAACGTGAGAATTGGATTTACCCTGGCTGTGACATGAGGTCGAGTGAAATGACTGATACATACTGTTTCGATAATGAGAAATTACTTTTTTGCGCATGCGATTACAGGCAAAAAAAGCATTAATAGACGGCAAATAAATCAGAAACATTATTTTGGCAAACATTTTATTCAATTTGTTAACCAAATTGTATTTGCCATCAAGGCTGGACATTCACGATTTTCATTTGAGCGTAACGCTATGGTTCTTTTGCTTTACTTCGGAATGAAAAAAGATGCAATCAAGAAAAACGGACTCTTTATGTTTGATTGAATGGAGCAAAAGTTAAATTTTGTTCTCCATTACAATGTATGGGATAAAAAAACGTCGAAAGCTCCGTAAAAATTCAGTTGATACGCAAAAAAAAACATGAATTTTTTTCCTTTCCTTTTTAGATTTGGCTGTGACTATAGGAAACGAAATAAACTTTTTGGGGAGAAATGGGAGTTTGCACGGTAAGGCGGAAATTCCAAAGGCTGTGGCACTCGTTGGATTGGCATACGACCCAAATGCACGCACAATATATTTTAGCGATACCCAAAGTAACATCTCATTGTATAGTCTCGACTTGACCAAAGAACACAACGAACCGAAGCCTCTACTCATTCGTAAGCATTTTTTCCCTGTAATCAATTTTCTCCTTTTCGTAATAATAAATTTAAAATTTTCGCCTCACAGAAGAACAAAAATCCCACATTGCGGAGATGCTTTTCGACGAAGAATTACAGTCTGTATTTTGGGCAGACACGTTGAAACAATCGATTATGAAAATGGATATTAGAACGCGGAAATCCGAGATCTTCCACAATCTTACGGGGAAGTACCCGTATGGCATTGCTATTGACGCGTGCAACAGGTACGTCACTATTTCACTTTACTTGCGTTCACTCGCTGACCTCAACTGTGAAAATGTATGACAATGAATCGCAAAAAAATTTCTCCAATGTCTCTTTCATTTCGTTCTGGTTAAGCAACGATTAAAGAGTTGAAGTATTTCAGATTAGTCTGCATTATCGGAATCGTTCCTAATATATATGACATATTTTAAATTCAAGGGTCAAGCCTGTCGCTGTATTCTTTATCTAACTCTAAACGTGACTGGTCTATTCATCAATTTATCTTAATAGAAAGTTTCAGTATTCCTTTGCTCATGGTCAACTTTTATTTCTTCCTACTGAGTTGCAAAGCAGAAACTTTGGACTGCTTTTGTAAAGCAAACATGTAATTTGGATGGATTTTATAGGTACTTGTATTGGACCAACAGCAATCGGGTGAATGGAAGCATCGAACGCTCGCGTTTGGACGCTACCGAGCGACAAGAAGTAATCAAAGACGATTTATACCAAGTGATGGGAATAACGATTGATCACGCGGCCCAAAAACTTTACTGGATCGATGACATGGAAGGGACTCATTACAGAATCGAACGCAGTGATCTCAATGGAAGTAATCGCGAGGTGGTGATAAAGGGTGAACACCATCAACCGCTATGCTTAGCCATGGATAAGGAACATATTTACTGGACTGATTTGACATCTCGCCAAATATGGAAAGCACGAAAAGATGCGAATATCACCGATAGCCCAATAGTCTTCAAGTCCTGGGAAGACCGCTACGAAAAACCCATGGGGATAATAGCAAATGATAAAGAAAAAATCATTGAATGTGCAGCAGAAATCAGCAATGTAGAAACATCCCCGGGGGATGAACATCTCGACATTGTTTCGGAATCTATACAAATAAACACCTATGAAATAGTGAAAAATGATTCCAAACGCAAATCAGTGGTTTGCTTCAATAATGGAATTTACAACGAAACTGATCATATTTGTCATTGCGAACCAGGGTAAAATATTTTATGTTTTCTATGTGTAGTGTAGAATTCATAATTTTTGTATAAATTATTGTAATTACACATATATTCTTGAAAAATAATCTAATTTTGCGAAATGTAGATATTTCATGTTGGACAGAGAAAGTTAATTGTAATAATAAATGAAACGCTGCATTTCATATTAATAGTAATTTCACTGTAATGCAAACTAAATTTTGAAAAATACAGTTAAATTCTTTACATATGCAACGTAGCATTTCTCCACAATAGAATTCCATGTAACTTCATACCAGACTTGATTTTCACAGTATAGCCGACCTAAATGTAGATTGTGTTACAGATGAGATGTTACAATTTTGTCACCTTATTTCAGATTTCGTGGAGCTACCTGTGAAATGTCAGTATGCAATAATTATTGCTTCGAAGGGAATTGCTCGGTAGATGAGAGTGGCATACCTCGGTGTAAATGTAGCAGTTCATTCGATGGATTCCGCTGCGAGAGAAATCAATGTGACGGCTACTGTATGAATGGTGGCCGCTGCTCGATAGAAAACGACAAACCTTACTGTCACTGCAAATATTCCAATGCTTCGCGCTGCGAGAGCAGTCCTGTGGACTTTGTCGAGCTTTGTACTTTGTTTTGTGCAAGCGGGCGGCTCATGCTCAATTACACGGACGTTTCCTCTTGCATGTAATTATGTGTGATAGCATACCGTTTCTTTTCCTTTTATTTTACCAGACATGTTTCTTAAAGCCTGAAAAATGTTTTGCAGATGTTCTATCGAGTCCAGTGCAATCTTGCAACAAGTCCTGCATTACGATAAAATTTTCGGCCACGACCCGTTGCTGGTAGTTTTCAGCGCGATAATAATCCTGTTGCTGATAACTGTTACAATTCTGAGTTTCTATGTGAAGAAATTGAAACAAAGGCCTAGAATAAAGAAGCGTTACGTGGTCAATAGGCCTGGTACAACAGCCTTGACTTCGAGGCCACAATTCTCGGGGGACCAATGTGAAATCACCATAGAAAATTGCTGTAATATGAATATTTGCGAAACAGTGAGTAACCAAATATGAACGATATTATTCGATGCGAAATGAAAAATGAATTCAAGTATATAAAGTGAATTTTTTTAAAGCCATGTTTCGAGCCGAAATTAAGAAACGCGAGGCCAGCGGATGTTAAAAAGGATGGAAAGAACAGCCTACTAGACAACATGGAAAACAACATATTTTAGTACAGAATAAACGTTTTTGAAATACGGTCGTTCGAAGAGACTATTTCAGAAACGATGCTCTGCCCCAAGGCTCTTGGACGTAAAGAAATATGTAATTATATAATTATTCAATGATGAAGATTTGATGAAATTTCAAGTCGATAAACAAACTTTTATTAAGAGAAAAAAAGCCCCGAGACAACCCGTTTTTCCACCGATGTTACTGCCATTTTTTAAATACATATTGACTTGAAATTTCATACCAAATCATTGAATCGCGTAAACCAAAGTTTATTTAGCCGGGAATCGTGTTTTTCCAATCAAACACAATTCCATTTCGGGAATACTGGTTCGTTCATCGGATTGCAACTGCTGCAAACATTTGGGCGCGGAATCGAATTCCGAATCGTTTTTTAATTTTTTTCCTAACAGGAGTATTTTACTTGGAAGCAAACTTGAGAAACTTTTAAAATCTTTCAACTTTTTGGTACTAATGTCGAATTTATTTCCGGGCCCTTATGTAAATGTGGCGTTTCCTATTGAAGACAGTTAATTAAGTTGAAGCTCTGGCAAATTTTATTCAAGTCCAGAACGTGATTATTTGCCTTTGTGAGGTATACGTGCTTAGGATTAAATGATTCCGTGAATTCAGATCAGGTCGAACAAAGTATAAACACAAGACACGAGAAGCATTGCTTCTTGTACTGAAATTGATACGCAGAGTTGTACTTGATTCTTAGTTCGAATTAATTTATTTACTCTTAAATTTGTTTTGTAAATGACTTACTTGGGCGTGAAAGATTATATTGAAAAATTCGATGTTTTTGTGCTTTTATGCGAACGACTTTGTACATATACATTTTGTACAAATCATAGAAGATATACAGACTGATAACTTGTAGAAATTTCGAAATCTGTGCGAATGCATACGAATTCCAAAGAATTTCAACGTAAGGAAAATATGTCTCCACTTGAAAGCAAATTCGGAATCGAATGTAAAATAAGTTTTAATCTGTCAGATTCCGAATTCGCTCGATTTGCTACCAAACATGTTCATTACACTTAAGAAGAGTTCATGTATCCGTAATATTTTATTCGAAATTTACATCCCCTAAATCTGAAGCATTGCAACTCTCGTTTACTTTAACTAGATCAAAGACGCTACCATTTTTCGACTTGAAATAAACGAGAGTTTACTGTACCACGTTTTGTTGTTATGCAAAGAATAGTAAAATTAAGTTTCATCGTGTATTTTTTACAGTTCCTTATCGACGACTAAGTTAGTAATCATGACGAAAGTGTACTTATTCTATGTAGATAATAAGAAAGGCGCAGTGTATATGAATTCCTACTAAGTAAACATTGCGAATGTTGTATACATTCGAACATATAATTTGAACGCAAATTCCATTTATCAGTTATGGAAAAATATAGATTTTGTTTTTATTCGAAAAACGTATGTTGTAATTTACGATTGTTCAGTCAAACGACAAAGAATGAAACACAAATTTGTTTTTCACTTACCGCAAAGGCACAAATCGAGGTTGATAATAATCAAGTTTATGAAAAGTATAAGCTTAAAATTTAGCGAAGCTTACCGATCTGAACCGACTATATCGAGTTTTATAGTCCCATCTGACGATTTATTTACATGATGTTCTACAATAATGTTCAATATCAAATACTACCATGAGTGTATTAGACGGAGAGTTTAGAGCGTGAAATATACATACAAATGTACATACCCCGAATGATAGTTTCATAGTCATTGTAAAAATACATCATAGAAGAAAAGATTTATTTCACTAATGTAATGTGCAATTTGCCAGAAAAAATCAGTTATTACCCCAATAAATGTATCAAATCTGAGAAAAGAAAAAAAAATTTGTAAAGGAATTGTACCAAATGAAAATTAATTGCTTTTCCTAAAATGAATTTATTGGTTTGTACTTATTGTTTGTGTTAATTTTAACGTGTACATCTAGCGCAACTAAGAGAAGTATTCGACAAATTTTGTATGCGAGAAGCTTTGGATGAAAAAAAGTATCTACAAAATGTTGAGCACAGGCGGATTGTAAATAAAACTTTGCTATGGCGCTGTGTATATATGTCGACGTATGTAGCATTTAATAATGCTTAATTTATTCACCCATTATAAAAAATACACAATTTTAGTAAATATGAAGTCTTTTATTTACACTCCTATATTACAAAATTAATGAAATAAAATGACTACGCCAACCAAAACACCACAAAAATGGTGCTTTTTGTTGGAAAGATCAAAAATTCTATTTCCACGGTCATTTTATAGAGCATTGCTGCAGTTGAGAAACAAATTGAACAACTTTTGGACATATTGATGCAAAGTGTTTCTTTTGTTATGTCAGTTCTATGTTTGAATGAGCAAAAATCAAAAGCCAAAATCGTTGAAACCAAACTGGCCGAACAAAAATCTCATTTCATCATCTCAAGCCAATAGTTTTTTGGTTTTTCTTCACTGAGATTTTTTTTCTGTGACCCTTTCTATACTACAGTTTTTTCACTCTAAAAGTATTCAAATTTAACGGCGCCTGCAACATTTAAAAACTGTTGAATAAAATATGAAAGGATCACTGAAAAATATGGCAATTCAAGTGTAAGAAACTCCGCTTTGAAATTGAGGGAAAGTGGAATACCCCAGGGTTTCTATCTTATCTACAGTTTCGACACTTCATTTTAAACCCATCGCCGATTCTATTAACATGGGAGAATGTAGCCGAGTCTTCGAACCCAAAATCTGATGGCTATATTAATTAGTATTTTTTTTCGTGACATAGATTAATACCCGGAGTATTCCACTTCCTCTTAGAGAAGTTAAAACGAGTAATCTAAAGCAGTAACATTGGCAGATGAATTTTTGCTATCAGGAGTCTGCTGCATCGCGAGGTAACGCCTTCGTAAAATTTCTTGTAAATCGTTACAAGGGCTACTATCACGTTTTGATTGCACTGGCCGACCTCCGGGTGATCTGAAATGATGATGGGGGAAGGGATCATCAATTGAATGTTGAGTTATTTATTGATGAATATAGAGAAATTTACCTTTCGATTGGTTTTAATTTAACTTCGCTGATATTTTCCAGTACATTTCCCATGGATTTCTGGGTCGTTAAAGGCCTTCTTCGGTCTTCCATTACATGATCTTGTAAACTAGCCCGGCGTGCTATGTGAGGCGTTGTCGGTGATGGCAGCGGTGGTGGCGGAGGAGGCTCGACTGTGCCATTCCCATTTGAAAGAGGCAATTCTACACAAAGTACTTATGCAGCATTAATCATTAATTAAAATCCCAAGCAGGGTAAACTCTCATTAATTTTTTTTAAACACTCTCCGTTATTTTTACTAGATCAAAGATACGCCACTTTTCAGCTGCTCAAATTGATCGAGAGTTTACTACATTTATTACTCTAATAAAAATGCCAGTTGAAGAAACTCACGTTCTTTGGCTTGTTTAGTATTTTTAACAATAGCTGATACTTGATCTCGAAGTTCTTGTAGTTCTTGTTCGAGTGCTAAAAGGCGAACTTCGGAACCGAAACTTATTGGCTCCAAAAGATCTGGCCTACTTCCTGATAAGCTGATCGTGCTGAAAAACAATTTTCATTAATAAATCGCTCGAATTTTTTTCACAAATATAATAAAATAACGTAAATAAAGTAAAATTGTTTGTAAACATAATAAAAGAGCCATTAATCGGTCATTAGAAACTAAATTGTCCAATGTTACGTCAGAAAGGTGAGGTTAGGTTACAATAATAAAACTATTTAATCAATAATGTTAAAACTATACCTTCCTAAGTTAATGCCATTTTTATTATCATCCTGGCTCGTGTCTTCGTTGATCATCGAACTCGTCATCGAGTGCAATGCCGTAACACTCACGTAAATTTTCGGAGGTGGTTTTAAAGGTAAAAAAGATCCAATTCGTCGTACGATACTTCGTCTCCTTCCGTAATATTTTGGACTGTTTTCCATTTCAAATGCCACAAGTTCAGTTATGTTGAATGCAATTTTACTCAATCAACGAGTTGCAAAACTTTTCATTTTTTGAATTTCCTATGCTCGATAAATGCGCTCATTCTCCATGGCGTTGAACAATTGCAACAATTGAAACGATTCGCAACAATTCCGTGGCCGAGAGGTTTTAAATGGATTGAGTGGTGTCTACATCAAAGTGATGTAAGGTGAAGGAAACTTTTTTAGTGTCAACCTCAATTAAAGCAATATCGATCAAAAACTTTGCGATAGATTAAAAACATGTTGTCAATTTTCGAAACGGTGCAAAACTAACGAAAGTGCTTCATTAATTACAATATTTAGGCTCGTATCTTATATTGGTTTTCACCGAGCGATAAATCCGAAGCATACGTCGTCCATCTTTTTTTAGTCAACGCAGTAAAAAGAGACAAGTGCAAGGAGTTTATAGAAAGAGAGATATGACTGCGCTTTAAACAGTTCTCTCTCTCTCTCCGTTAAATATTTTGATCGCGTCAATCGCGAATATACCCACACACCCGCAAACGTTGCCAAATCGTAGTTACAGTTTGCAAACTGGTATAGAAAGCATTGAAACGAGTGTGTTCCTAATTTCATTAGGAACGTCGAAATATTTATTTCAGTTTGTCGTTATCATCGAGCGAATTATTAATTTAAATAATCAACCAAGTTTCGGTCACAGTGCCAAAGGTAGTGCGATAGTGGACTTTTAGCCGAATTTTCGTGATTATTCAACAAAATGGATTGGCGGTGCGGATCAGTCGATGGGCGATAGAGATTCAATTGTTGATAATTCCGCACTATGGGAGTAAATAATGCGATAATGATTTTGGTAAAGGGGTTTCTATTATTATACAAGTCGTAGTATATGTATATTGTGGTAACGAAAGTAGTGGTGTTATCGAGTGCAATATAATTCTCGCATATGACAGTACACTCGCACACACGCGTATGACGTATACATATTTACCAGCCAGAAATTCTCTTTCATTCGCGGGAATAAAAAGTTGTGCGAGGTTTTTAGCGCGATAAATATATAGAATTGAAAATATTAAGCGCATAAGCTTTGTTTCGCAGACTCCATTTCGATTTGTTTCAGTTGTTACGATAACTTGTTATTAAAAAAACGAAGGCGTGATGCACGATTCGACTACATACGTCATATATGTGCAAGAAAACGAAAACACACGTGACTCGATCGTGTCATTCTAAATTTTATTATCTTATATTATGTTATATGATGTACATCATGTAATGTTTATTCAGGTTAAAATAATTTTATTAGGATAATACTGCTTTACCATAATTTTCTTAATTGCTAAAAAATGAAGTTGATTGAAAAATTACCAATTAAAAACTTTTTCTTTCAGATACTTGATTGAAAGAAACAATTACATCGTTATATCCGAAATACACGGACCACGAAGGATAATAAATATATAAAGAGTTTATAGAGCGACGAGAAGCTGAATAAAAAGTTATGGCCCACCTGAATGCTCTGTTTGACTTGAAACAGAACAATGGCCCGGAAGCGCTCACGACGTTGTGTTACAAGTACATCTGTAACAACCTTGACACCATATCGACCAAGGGCAAGAGGGGCCATCGAATGCTGGGGAAAGGTCTCGTTCTGCCGAGCGAGGTCTGTGACAAAATCATCGAGTACGCGCAGAAGAACGACGTGACCGAGGATGACAACTGGTTCTTCTCCATATTCAAAAATTTGAAAGCTACCAAGCTCAAAAGGGTCAGAATCAACGGCTGTGGCATCACCGATTCCTCTGTTTTGACTGTTGCCTCTCACAACTTGATCGAGTTGGAGCTCGTAGATTGCGGAAGCTTGACGGAATTGTCCATAGAGCACATAAATGCACATTCCGACAACCTTCAGAACTTGGCCTTTCGAGGTTGCACGGTTGTTGTTCCATCGAAATTGGGATGTTCTGGTAAGATTTGCACATGCTACAGGAATACGTATACAACATGCAGATGATATTGTGTCTGTTTTGTTTTTTTCATGTAGGGAAAGATTCGATGATAAGTTATCGTGAGAGAGGCTACGTGTTCAAAGCTCCCCATCTGAAGAGCTTAGCTTTAGGATTTGTTCGAATAAATGCCGCAGAATACTCGATCCTTTTAGCGGGATTAAGACATTTGACCCATCTTGATCTCTCCAATAATTTCGACATTGGAAGCTTTTATTTTCATGCTCTTGTGCCGAATTTAACCTCGTTAACGTTGTACAATGTTAGAGTCAACGTAGACCCGGAATCATTTGTAGCATGTGTTAGCCATTTGAAGAATTTAAGGTACACTTGAGTCCCAACTCTTCGTTCAACTTTGGGTGTGTTTGCTTATTTCTGAAATATTTTTGTTATCTTTTTTAGGCATCTCGATATTACCCAAGACAGTAATAAATACGGAAGTTACGATAATCCCAATACAATACTGTTCGAATTGGTCAACGGATTACCGAATCTTGTCTCGTTGGACATAAGCGGCACAAATTTGGCTGGGCGGGGAGTCGCTGAGCGGCCGTTTGTTAAAACTATCGATTCGCGTGTAAATTGTGAAAGAATGTGTGATATACCAGGTCTTGCATCGAGAGTTTCAAGGCCACTGAGATTTTTAGGACTCTATGGGACTGCTCACGAAGCTTGCAGGAGACATGATATACCCGCGGAAATGGTAAAAACAGTTCTTTATTTGTACTGAAATAAAACAAGTGGTCCAAATCGTGTATGTATTTTAGATATCGGGCGATGCGGACGAGGAACAAATTTTACTAGCAGCAAAAGTGTGCATGGATCACAAACAGGATCTCCTACAAAAAGTTTTAAATGACCTCTACCATGTATTCCGATCTGAAAACTGCAAAAGGATGGATCAGGCTTTGTGCACCGTCTTGGAAGCCATGGAAAAACACCCGTCTCAAAAGCACATACAAATTTCAGGAAGGTGTGTACTACTTGATCCGAGTTTTCGAACGCAATTTACACTATAATGATTTGGAATATTGTTACAGCGCGACGTTGTTTTACATTGTAAAATCAAAGGAAAAAAGCGTATTAGTAGCGGCGATGAAAAGGCGAATAATTGGCGCGCTCCTTGCTGGAATGAGCGCTCATAAAGACGAGGAAACAATGATGCGAAACGGATGTTTGGCTCTGTGCCAATTCCGAATACCGCAGGACGTGGTTGGTTGATTTTAGATTGAAAATTGTTGAAAAATCTCGCTTGCCAAAGTAATGTAATAATTTTTTGCAAAACTTTTTGCAGATGTGGAATTACGAGGCACTTGTTAGAGTCTTGCTGCACTCGGCGAAGAATGCAGAACCGGAAGGTTTCGTGCAGCGCATAGGAATCTACCTGCTGAATTCTCTAGCGTGCCAAGTGGAAGGTAAAGAGAAGCTTTTGCTTGGCGAATTGGGGTGTGTCGGGACGATGCTGCAATTGGTCGAATATCGAGTCGAGTCTGCACTGTTCGACGATGTGTTGGAAGTTGCGTGGTCGACAATGTGGAATATGACTGACGAAACTCCCATAAACTGCAAACGCTTCTTGGAAAGGCAGGGAATGAGCTTGTTCTTAAAATGCGTGAAGGTAAAGAATCAAATGATTTCATCTTCATCGACACATTGTGTTAAGTATTGATGGTATTGATTAATATTTTCCATAATTTGTTTTGGCATCAAAAATTAGCAATACCCACACAAGGCAGAACTGCTAAGAAACATGATGGGTCTGCTCGGGAACGTAGCGGAAGTTCACGAGTTGAGAACGGAGCTGATGAGTGAAGAATACGTCACAGTTTTTGCGTGTTTGTTGCGCTCCGAGAGCGATGGAATCGAGGTTTTTTATTTTCATTTGTTAATTGTTTTTTTCTAAATTTAATAGCAATGTAATTGAAGAGCAAATATTACGTGAAAACAGGTTTCGTACAACGCAGCTGGGATTCTAGCACACATGGCGTCTGACGGCATGCATAGTTGGACGTTAGAAAAACCAATAAGAGAGGAAGTCTTGGACAGTATGATCATTGCTATCGACAGCTGGGATTTATCTGCTGAGCGGAACATAAATTATCGTTCCTTCTTGCCACTCCTGCGCTTGTTGGACGTTTATCACACTCCCGAGTGTCAACACTGGGCCGTCTGGGCACTTGCAAACCTCACTAAAGTTTACCGTGAGTCTAGAATCTTGAAAATTGCATCTTCTCGCGCATACCAATTTCAATAATAATGGATATTTTCGTACCATTCGCAGCTCACAAATATTGCCAACTCGTCTTGATGGAAGGCGGCGTAGAAAAGTTGCGTAATCTCCTGATAGACTCAAGACCGTACAATCGCATAAAAGTATTGGCTCAGCAGGTAATCGCAAGGTGTAGCAACGGCAATGCAAATGCTTTGGACAATTCTTTTTCCTCAATCTTACCCGATGTCGAATACACTCTAGATGGATAAACGGAACAATCTGAATTTTCGTAGTTTTTGTAGTTTTTCTGTTCCCAGAAATTTCGGTGCAGTTTACATTGTTGCTGCATCATTGAAATTTATACTAGGATGTGCAGGTTTTTCGAATTGTTGAAAGTCCAACCCAGAATCGTTGGCAGTGATTTTTATAAATTATATATAAATTAAAAAAGAGGTAGCTCACTCCGTGAGATGTTTTCGAATTGATCGTTAGCTATTATGTGCAGTGATTGAACTCTTATTACTAGAATAGCGATCATTAGGAGCTGATTTCACCTCTTCAAAGTTTGTAGTTCCGTCGACGAAAAAAACAAGTTGGTGTTATTTCGATTTTTTTCTCTGGTCATTCTAGAACAAAAAAGATTTTGTATTCGAGGTGGAAAAAAAGGAAGTTTAGTCGTAAATTGGTGCTGAAAACAAACTCGAGCTTACAGATTTGCTGAAGTTAATCTTTTGACAACGTCTCGACAGCTTACATGATACACATTTTTGAATCTTTTCTAAATTCCAATGAAAGGCTTCGGAGGTGTTTAAAGCTGCTTTCGCAAAATTTATTTATTTATATGTAAGAACTAAGGTACAATTATAAATTTACACTTTTGCGCTATCCTTATTATTTATTGAAGTGTTTTAATTGTAATAAATCTTATCTGAAAATCTACCAATTCATGTTGATACTGCAATTTTCAACGTGATAGCGTTAAAGTAGCAAACACATGTATAAACAACCTTAGTTCTTCAATGTAAATAAATCAATTTTGTAAAATCAGCTTTTTTTAGATTTTCTTTCAATTTGTTTTCTCTTGATCCGAAATCTATCTCGAAAACATTACATTATCACCTGGAATGTTGTAAGGAATTTTTTTCTTCATGTATGTTTTCGAATTTAAGATAAAAAAAATAAAAAATGTAAATACAAAGCGCTCATGTGTATACGTGTATGTGAAAATGTATGAATGTAGATTTACCCAAATGCTTCTGTTTGTTTATTTAGTTACGCGTATACCAGCAGCAACGATTTCAGAGTGTGACTGATTAATAATAATAATAATAATAATAATAATAATAATAATAATAATAATAATAATAATAATAATAATAATAGCGTGTGAAGTATCTATAAGAGAAGGGCCTATCTTGTTGACCTGCTATAAGATGGACTCTTTTCTCTGAGATACACATACACAATAAAGTAATGCAATCATGTAAACGTTTCGCCACCTACACGTGATTTTTTACCTTCGTATAATTTCATTTTTTTCTCATCTATTGAATTAAGTTTACTGCGCGATATTAACTGTTAGTGACGCCTTAGTTTGAAAAATCTAAATCATTGACCGGTGAAAATTCAAAGGTCTCAACATCTAAAAAATTGAAAGGTTTTTAAAATTTTTTCCATGAAACGTACGAGTAATTGCAAAATTGGAAAACGGTGAAAATGAGATTGTTGTTGACTGGAAGGAAACAGAATTTTTTGTTGATAAAGAATTACGTCCAAGTTCTCCCCTTTATCGATAATTCATTGCAAAGATGAAATAATAGCAACGACGATTTCCTTATAGTCGGGATAACAAATTTGGTAAAAATTCAAGAATTCAAGTTTACTTGCATTATGTGATTGTATAGTTATTTTACGAGCAGAATAAAAGGCTAATGTTGTTATTAATACTGTTGTATTATGTTTCTCCCTTCACTCTTGAACTACTGAAAAACTGATGAAATATTTGTGACTCTTAGCAACAACGAAATGTCAGAGTTAAAAGTAGAACTGGCATATTCACGAATGTATTCATGGAATACCTGCAAGGGCTGCAAGCATCTGAAGAATGTCATCAAATATGCTCTGTTATGCGAAGGAAACGATTGTACATTCCTCTTCAATTGATTACATTACTTATTCGCACAGTTATTCGTCCACAATTATACGAACTATTTTTTATACTCGCTGAAAGAGAATTCGTAATGAGGTAGTAAAGAGACTCTGGCTCTATTTCACCAGCTTTTACGAAGCTTTGCAAATATCTGATCGAGCATACGTTTCTGTGTCTTCATTGTTTCTGCAGTTTCATTTTCTCAGTGCGGTTACAGTAATTTCGCAATTTTTATACAAGATATCAAGTAAACGTGATTTTAACCAATCTCAACTACATATTACGTACAAACATGAGAGGTTAATTAATTAATTAAAAACGTAGAAATTGTTTACAGTGAAATTGAGAGAACTTGGCTTAACCGCTACATTTTGAACGAACCGCATCTTTGATGTATAAATTAAACTGTAGGAACCCACTTTGAAGAACTTGACGACCGAATACATATTCCGTGATATGGCGGGGGCTAGTTTTTTATACAAACATTATTACCGTAACAACAAAATATTTCTGTCTTTGGTCGGTTTATGGCCTTATCAAAATAAAGCATGGAAGTTTTTTTTTTTCACTTGTTTGTGTGCCGCTGGTGGTTGCCAAACAATTCTACAGACGGCAGGAATGATTGCAGCTGCATACGAAGATACCGACATATTTTTACAATCTATCGCGCCATTTGTCGCCAGTGTCCTCGTCGTTATAAAAGTGATCAATTTTGTGGTTAATTACAGGAAAGTAAGAATACCCTTTTTCTCAATAAACTTTGTGCATGACGAAAGTAGTAGTATTAGTAGTATAGTAATTAGTTTATTTACTGCCCATCGGCTTGAAATTTACTTTCGGTTTAAACTTTTTGAACATTTTACATACATTTTCATAAATTGCGCGTCCATATCAATATGCTATATACCTATATATAATACAAAATGCGCCGCTCAGCTTTACCGAAATAAGAAACTTGCTATGATTTTGATACTTTTCAATAATTAGTGGCTTTCATTCGTTGCGTTTGGCATTTATTACGCGAATGTCCCTATTCCCTAAAAAACCACGCCTGGGGGAAACGAGAATCTCCAGATTTGCCCCATCGCCTGGACGTCCATGTCGTGGGTCTAGAATTGGTCAAGACTCGGGGAAGCGCGTAGACTTCAATCTATGGTTTAGATACTATCCCCAGACTTGACCAAGTCTTGGTCCAGATTATGTCGAGAATCTAGGGCCAGAACTATATTTAAATGTGGACGCAGAACTTATCAAGACTTGCCCAAGATTCTTGTCAATGTCATGTGTTAAGTATTGGGCAAATCTGGACCAAGATTCTGGAGAAAATAAAATGTCCAGATTTGGCCAATTCTGGCCCTGCATTCTTGTCCATGTCATGGATACTTCGAAAACATATGAAGCGCTGAATTGGGATCTGACATGTGGGAGGGGCCTATATCCAAGATGGCCGACAGAAAAACAGTGCCCTATGGTTTTACATGGGAAGATTTAGTTTTTTAACGAAATGTCAGT
>JABFQM010001756.1:0-18849 GCA_022816865.1 Zelostemma sp. ZL-2020
TTTTTTTCCGTGAAGAAGAAGATATTGTTAAATAAACTATGCTGGCATTATATATGAAATTAATTATGTTGCATGATAAATATTTTTTCCAATTCACCCTTGCATAGGACGACCGGACTACTTTAAACTCCGTTTTACCGACCAAGTTTCAAAAACGCCGTTTAATTTTGACGCGTGTGATCGAAGAAATGAAGTGGCATTTTGGAAATTCGGTCGGTAGAAATGAGTTTACGGATTACTCTTATAGTTAATGTCGAAGATGTTCTTCCTGCCTCGTGTTTGAATGGCGCGTGGTGTTGCGTCCTCTACATGTCGCGCAAAGTTACGTCACGCTCTGAAATCATGAAGAGCGCAATTTTACTCGCATGTTGAAAAAGGAAGGCATTGTCTGCATCTCCGGTCTGTTGTCCCACGTCGACATTTTAAGCCAGCTATGTCATCCGCCACTCGGTAGAGACTGAATGTCGTTGTGTTTCTTCTGCACTTTCTTTATTATATTTTTTCGTGTCTTCTGTCTCTGGTTCTTTCACTTTTGACGCGAATCATCTTCAAACAAAAACCGTTAATTCAAAACACTCATCTCGCGGTCGAATTACATTACTCGCCACTTCTTTTTATGACGCTCGCTAAATCCTTAATTCGACGATATTGAGGCGCAGGATTGATTAAATTTTACCACAAAAATTCGCTCGCTCGTGGACGAGAAACTAGCCGGAATTCCGTTCGAAAAATTTACCTGTGGTTTCGTAAAAATTAAGTTGTATCGTCGTAAACTTCGGGAGAAAAGTAAGCGAATTTTACTGATGAAATAACGGCGGTTAAGAGAGTTGTAAAAGTGCGTTGGTGTCGTGACGTTACATAATTGGGTAAGAGCGAGGCGGCTTATTATAATAATTCGAGGAGAAGGTCGAAGAAACCGGGTTTAGGCCGAGGTCTCGCTGTCGAATCACGTTCGTTTTCAGTTCCGGTATATTTGCGGTTCCGGATTGCTTAGTCAGTGGTCGTAAACGCATTTACTCGCGGCGCCAACGACGACCCAGATTTAAAAGAGCGCAAACATACGGATCCCCCCCTGGCGTTAATTGAATTGAAGTCGATTGAACTCGACCGGCGGAACGAATACGCCGTTTCGTTGACAATGCTTCTTTCGTAATAAAAATCGACGGGGCGAGATGAAAATATTTTTCCATTTAAAACATCGAAGCACATCTTGAACGAAAATACAAGTTTTTCCTAGCAAAAGAAGCGGAGGTAAAATATTTGTTTCCCCATTGAAAGTTCGGTATTTATGAAAGCCGAGCACTTTTCCCCCGAGTTCTTTACGTAGTTCTTACTTTTCATGCACTCGCTTAGCTTATAAAGATTCTAAAAAAAGAGCAGATTTGGGTAACTTCTTTGAAGTAATTCCGGAATTTCAATTTATCGCAGCACTTTTTACGAAGGATTTTCACGAGCGGCTCTTTGAGTAAGAGCGAATTTTCTTGCAGCGCTGAAATAAGCGCATTCCCAACTAATTTAAATACTTCGGGGAATCATTCATGCACGAGCATATTCGTTATTCCGCTGGTCATTTTTTCAATTATTTCGGACGTTCCAATTACATGATCAAATTTACACGAGGAAATGAGCGAATCCACAGAACAGCGTAAACTTCGTAGCGCAACTATTTGATTGGGCGAATATAAACATTAGCCGATCCGTAGCGAAACGTCCAACACGATCGGGACGGACAACGTGATAATTGAACGTTTCGTAGCCGTGTATTGCCGACTGGCACGCGGTTCCTAATTGATTCTAGTCGTTAAGCCCTGCAGTATCGTCCGTCAGTTTGATAACGCATCCCTGCGTCAATTCTCTACTTAATAATTTACTGCGGGAATTAATAGTGTCGATGAAGCCCGCTGGAGTTGCCTAATTCATCGCCCCGAGCTTTTTTATGGCGATGAGTTGATGAAAGTATCGTCTTGTTTTTCAATTTCGATTCGTTCGGCGGATTAAGCGTTACAAATTTTTTATTTACATATGAGACAATCGTAGGGAACCGTTGTATCAAAACGTTATAATTTTATTCGATTGGTTTTAAAAGCCATTCAGCCAGCCATAAAAGTACATTAAATCCAGCTTAACGAATCCGCTATTCAAAGCTACACGACGGTTCCGGAAGAACGGCGGAATCCTATTGTTTTTATTTGCCATTATTTTTGTTCATTCAGAGTCATGCTTCATATTCGGTTTATCTGTTTCATCCGCATTTTCGTAAACTGTCGGGAAATACGTCATACGCGCGTGTTAATCACACGCTTCATTCGAATCGCCGTCGTTTTTGCACGGAAATAAAGTTCAAATAAAAACGTTCTATTTGGGGAAAAATCGAATTTTTATTTTTCATTTCCTTTCGAGTTGTGCAAACACCGTCAGTTTCAAATTTCCGCTCTTGAGTCGCTTCAAATACAATTTCCCGCGATTCCGTCGCGACTCGATGCTCGCGAAATTCAGTCCATGTTTGGTAACGAGTTTTTAAATTAAAAATCGTATCGATTCGAACCGGAAAGGTGAAATTATCTCTCATTTTTCGGAGGTTCGTACAATTTTATTTTGAAATCGAAAATGACGGGGAATCGCTGAAAAAATGAGGACACTTTCGTGACGTAGCTCTGCTTTTTTGTTTACGAAACAAGTATGACTTGCGTAATTATTTCACTTTTTATTCCAGCTTGTAATTCACAACTTTTTACCGGGAAGAGCGGATGAATTCATTTACAGTTAAATGACAAAAAATGCGCCATCAAAAATCGAATGCCGTAACAAAGTAAATTGTAGCATTGTCCAGCGGCTCAATGAAGTCATTGTTACACGTTCCCGTTCTTTTTCATCCCGACTTCCATAACTCCATTTTATTCCTTTTTCAGACGAATCGGGTTCGTTCTCCGTTGCCTCTGCTTCGTTTTCCAATTTTTCACTGAAACGAGTTCCAAATTGTAAACAATCGTTGCGCGGAATTCGATTTTCTCGCAATTTCATGGGATACGTTGCAACGGCGTCTCTGCAACGAATTCATAAAGTATTTGGATTTTTTCGATCCCGGCGCTTTAAGGGTATATGGCGGTATTACTGGAGAATTTTCCTGGCCAGTGAGGAGAGAAAGAGAGGGCAACTTATTGAATACGATATTGGATTTTCCGACATTACAACGCCACCTGATATTCGATCGCGAAAAGACAGTAGGAATTTAAAACTCGTCACGCGATTCTCCTTGATCCTTAACCGATTTCTCGAAATTTTTCCCATTTTTATCCATGAGCTTTGTACGGAATTGAAATGTAATATTTCTGCGTTTGCGAAAAGCATGGAATTTATGATTATACGGAATAGCGGCGAATCGCAAAATTGATACGCAATTTAACAGGTGACTCGATTCCCATTATTGCGCGCATTCATAAGCAGCCGAACGTCATAACGTGGTATTATCAGTAACTGACAGGTTTATGATCCATTTCATAGACAGCGCATAAGACTCGAGTTTGCTTTGCAAGTTACGTTCAATTACGAGTGCTCTCGTTTACGTTGCGCCATTCGATACATTGAACTCGCAAATACACGGAAAATCGAGATGGTAAAGATGATGAATTATTTCATCTTTTTCTTCGTCTGTAACGAGACGCGTCAGGAATTTCTTACACTTGGAAAAATATTCCAGAGTTTTACGGAATGTGAATGAGCGACTGTATGATGTTGTTCTTCGGGGTTCATGACTCCGAAGCGAGCCCTATTGGCCTTTGCGAAAAATGCCTGATTCGCTTCAACATTCACAGCTCATAAAACGAGATACCTCGGGGATTGTTACAATTTTTATGGTTCTACGAGTTGCCCGGAAAGGAAAAAGAGCGCTACTGATAGCATGCAATTTTTTAAAAACATAAATTAAACATTCCACGATTGCTATCGCAGGTTTTAGCGAAATAAATTTCACTCGTTCGATACCGATATTTCATGAAGACGTCAAGGGTGTGAATAATTTAGCATAAATGAGGTTTTTCGCACTCTTGACTGGTCTCATTTTTTACATCACCTGCAGGGCAAATTAATCAAGCCGATTCGGTACGAGTAGTTTATCAAAGTTGGCTCGTATCTCGATAATATAAACATTCCTGTCGCTCAAAATTATCTTCACATCCTTCAAAATGTTGTATTACACCGAGGGAGTTCAACGCAGCTACAATTTACCCGATAAATGAATAAACGAATCAACTGTGATCATAAAAATAGTTTGAATCCGAATTCCAAGAAAGACTTTTATCATCGATCGAATCCCTCCGCGATTATTCTCTTGACACCGTTTTCTGCACGATACACGAAATGCATGCTCCGAATTGAAGCGTGTAATTAAAGCTCGAAGCGATCTAATTGTTTTAGGCCAAGGTTCATCTGCTTCTTTGTAAAAGACACGTTTCTCCAGTGCCTCATTGTTCCGCTTTTCTTTGCTCTGCATTAAAATCGATCGAAAGAATAGATGCATTGAAAACACGGTGCCATGATGTTTGCATTGTTTATTATTTACTGTAACGTTCAGTTTCGTTGAGGCAGCGCGACGACGTAATCCTACCAGAACTGAGCTTCATTGTACTCGATGCACCCGAACTGCGCGTCTACGACACTCTGGTTCTCGAGCAGCTTCAAACTTCATCACGTCGGTGTTTCCTCGCGCACCAAAGTGCGGTATTAAATACATAAGTAACTTGTGCTTCTATCATTATTATCACCACTCAATCGATCGAATGTAAAATTCGGATGAAAACAGAATGATCGCGAGCCACAAATGTTCGAAATATGTTGGAAGAAAATGATGTATTTACAAAGCGTCCTGGAAGTACATATCACCCGCATATCTTATCTTTCGCGTGCAATTTCGAGCAGGATTTTACATGCTGTTCAAGTACCCTCGCAAAAGCGAGAAGAGATATCCTCCCGGATATAAAAGTCATTTGCTTCTCGTAGTTATATCAGTGAAAGAAGTATGTTCTATTTAATCCAGGAAACGATTTCTCGGCGACTGCTCTATGAGACAATATATTCTTGTCTAGTGAAGTGTCTAGACCGATCCCGAAAGAAAGCATCGGCAAAACAGTTTTCTAAAACGTGAGTAGGAGAATAATCCGGAGTTTGTGTGTTTTTGATGCTCCAAAGAGAAAAAAACGCAAAATTACTAACCGGAGGCGTAGTGAATCTCGTTGAAAAATTATCTCCTGGCGCTATAATCGAGGAAACCGGGAACATGAAATTCCGAGATATTGAACTTTTTAATTAAACGGGAGAATAGTGTTTTATTTATTTATTTTTCAACAAGGATTATCCAGCCGTAAATTTAGACTGCGCGTTTTCCGTTGTTACAAAAAGTTTTCCTCTCAAAGTCAGCGATTCGTTTGCGTAAAGTCCATTCTTTACGTAGTTTGCTTGATTTTCTAGTTTGAGACTGCTCGTACCTCGATAATTGAACCTAAATTTTACCTCTTGGTTCTCTTGGAAAAGTGTTCTAATTTATTTTCGACTTCGTCCGAAAGAATAAGTTCCTCATTACGCCAGTTTTTTCCTGAATTAATCTTTTTGTAAGCCCAGCGAAAATCATCCTCGAACGCTTTCGAGATCGTTTTCCTGTGCAATCAAGCGCATCTCATCCGTTGATAACACAATGCGAGAAACCGGGATGCTCGATTTCGTGGAGATAAACGAAATATTCCATGAGCACGTCGGAACTAACGTGTTAGAGCTCGTGAAAGCTCGGTATCATCCAGCCAGTTTCGTAGATCAAAGATTTCGCAGCATCATCTCATATCTGTGGTGACTCGTACGTGCCGTGTTACTGTTACTTCCATAAAGCAACACATTCACGCCAGAAAGCGTGCGGGAAACCGGGGCTTTTCGTGTAAGAAACTTCCGAACAATGCTGGATTCGGAAGGTTACCGGATCCAAAGTTTCTCGGCATTGCTACTCCGATTACCGCAAACAACAACAATGAAGCCCTCTGCCACTCACATTAGTGGCTGCATTTTTAATGCCCGAAGCTTAACATTTGACTCGAACTTTCTATTCGAGCTTTCAATTTTCGGAAACGGAAGAGGTTTTGAGTTGTCTGGAATGCATTCTTGAGAAGCGAATGATAACAACGTGACAAGATGTCGAAACGGGAGAGAAAAGTCTTGGAAACTCTCGCTGGCTAATCGAACGCGACGAAAGTGCCCAGAGCTTTTTCCGCCTTTAACGGATGTCGGAAACTTTGGAATCGAACTTCGTCATGTTGGCTCTACTTTTTACCCAAACCCTGTGGCCGAATTTACGGCACTTGCTTTTCACCCCGGGACACGGCGATTTTACCGGGCGAAAGTTGTTCCCGCTTTTATCAGCGTGGAAGATTCGTTGGATCAACGATGATTCCGCCTTTTTTCTTCTTTCTTTTCGACTTCTTCCTCGATGAATGAAAATGATTGACTTTGGAAAAAGGTAAAGATTCGTCGAATGAAATTATCGCGGAGACGGCGCGAAATCAGAACGAATGGCTCGCGATTGCCGATCTTGTCACTTATCCTCTTGAATTATCTTCTCGGGAAGTTTATCTCGTGGAGTGAGCATCGTCAAGGGACCAACTCGAAGTTTGCCGGAAGCTCTCGTTGTATCTTCTGTCTATACTTTTCAACTTTTCCAGGAACGAGAAAACAGACTCCTTCTGATTCAGTGGCAAATATAACTCTTTTTTACCGTAAAAAACAAGTTCTCGACATTTGTTCCAGTTCGCAACGCGAAGATGACGATCAGTCTCGTAAACTTTTACTTTTTTGTTGGATACTTTTGCTTTCCAACTTGTCCTCGTTCGAATTTTTGCACCTTGACAAAATTAAACATTACGCTTAATGAATAATTCATTACATTCTAATTTTAGTTGAATTTCGGTAACATTTTTAAGCTGCTCTTAAAATCGAATCTCGTAATTGACGTAAACAGAATATTTGATCTTTAAAGTCATCGATAAAAAATGCATCGCTACAGTGCATCGACTAACGACATCGTCAAAGGGTTTTTATTGGTGGCACAACTTCTAAATTGTCCTCCCTTCTGGTTTAAGAACGAAACAATATAGTACGAAGATAAGTGAGCTGCAACAGCACCATATGTGACGTCTATGATTCAATATTATTGCCATTCTTTTTGTCCTCGCCGGAGTCGTACTTTTGGAAAAACACTCGAACAACTTTCGCTTCTTACAGTACTTGCACCAAAATTGGCATGATACAGAGGAGAGCAGCATGTCTCTTTAAACAAAACGAAACTTTCACTCGTCTTCGATCTCGTTATTCTTCCAAACTGAAATGAACATTGAAGATAATAAATCGACTCGCGAATGGATAAATTCCAACTTTATTACGCTAAATGTTGTAAAGGTAATAAAAATGAGATTAATCATTTGATAATCGACCGGCATGAATTATCAGCGGAGTTTATATCTCGAATCGCGCTCAGCTTGGATTTTTGCGATGCTAAATAATGGCAACAACAAAGGAGATTATAAAATATGGTAAATCCGACAATGACAACGTGCTAGGGAACAATAAATATCAAAGGCTCAAATGTAAATTTATCCCGTTTCGATGTGACGCCCAATGGAAATTAATAACCGATCAATTCGCAATGTTCAATATTTCGGCTTGCAGTCGCTGCATCTGAAATTTTCGTTCGCATTTTATCATCGATCATTCGCTTTACAGCGCGTTTCGGAACGCTCGTAATGAACGAGTTTGAGATCCATTGGATTTCTTTCTTGGTAAGAGTAGAGAGTTTTCCCGCTTCCATATAAATTACGAGACGAATCATTGAGTGCTCGATGAATCGTAGGCTGCAGGTGACACCGGCACCTTGGACAGTGTCATTTTTTCCGTTTTTCTCGTTGTGGGTGATCTACTTTCACTGGAATCGGGAGCTAAAACAAGTATTAGCTTCTCGGAACCGCCGCAAGATTCGTATAAAATAACTCTGACGCACGTGATTTTCATATAAGTGGAATTTCGCGTGATGAGTCTTTACTTGATAACGTCTTAATGGAAGATTAAAAGGATCGTTCATTCCGACTGATAAGTTAATTACATTTATTTTATTTTTAAACCGCGCCACGAGCACGATTGAAATCGATAAACGGCGTACGAGCAAGTTAACAATTTTATTACAAAACTCGAGAAGCACTTTGCGAAGAAAGTATCGAGCCGATCGTTTCCACACGTCGTTTCAAAGGTTAAAACGTACATTTGCTAGCTACGATTAGCGTTATCACTGATATCATCTTCTCGAGGAAAGCGCGCGTTAACGATAATGTCATGTTCTGTATCCTCTGGTTGGCACCGTCTGCGAGATGAAGAAGAGAATGCGAACGGATGCGAGATCGCTTAGTTGCTGTCGCCAGATATCAGTCTTATCTGGGGAAACCAACCCTTAATGGGCCGTGTCGTACTTTCCAGTTGGAGTTCAAATGTTACTTGTCTTTGCCGCTGCATAATTCGAGTCGTTGTTCCATTATTCCAAAGATTTTTTAAAAGATTAAGTCGTTTTGAAAGCAGCATCGACTTTCTAGCTGGATTTTAGAATACTTTACTACGATGTAGAAGACGTTTGTAGAAGGTTCTGACCCAACAAAGGTCATTATACTTTTTGACCTTAAACAACGTCATTGTCTCACAAGTAAAACGATTTTTGAAGAGATGTAGAAGTCTTGAAGGCAGTATCGACTTTTGAACTATGATTTCGGGTACTTTAGTACAATGTAGAAGACAGAGATCGAAACAAGTTCTATTTTTGACCTTGAACGATGTCTTCAGTACGTTCAACAGCTTATTTTCGTGTTGACCTTGCAAAAGAACATCAAAGTAGCTAAAAGGTCAGAGGGTCACCGTAGGGCATCCATTTTTCAGTTCAACGTAGGAAGCAAAAAGCGAACGATGACGTTTTCGTAAGATGGCGCTCAGACTTCCGGTGACCCAGAACGGCTCGAAGTAAGTTTTGGGGCATAAGGTTCTTGGAGTCGATGCGGGCGCGAAAATGACTCGTTGCTTCGGGGTAATCTAACTTTCAACGCACGGCGAAGAAGCGATCCTCCCATAATCACTTCTTGCTTCATGCAACTTGGTCCGAGGCTTAATAAGAGAACCATAGCGATTTCTCTTCAGCCAAGAAGTCTCGTGAGCGAAAAGTATGCCGATTGGACGCATTATACTCGGCCTTAATCGTGCGCGCGCACGTGACGCTCTCTTTGGGTCATGCAATAAGAGCAATCGGAAAATTGTAGAAATTTTCTCAAAATAAGGACTATTCCGATCTACGTGATCAATGATCTTTATTCACCTCGAGAGAAATTGCAAAGTTCATGGTTTCTGATGAAAAGTTTTATACCGATTGAAGTGCCGCTCATATCGAGAAATATTTTATTACATTAAACGTTGATTTTCTTCTTGGGGGTACTTGAAAAATATAGTATTTATCCTATCGACTTTCTCCGTGTAATAGTGATATTATTACAAGTTATTATCGACCTGCAACATCGAGGATGGACGGAAATTGAAAGGGTTTTTGGGTCAGCTCGCGTTGCTTTCTTCCGGATTGGTATATTAATGTCATTAAGGCAAAGTATAAACTTCAATACAGGATCGACGATGCGCGTAACAATACCTTTTGTATGTACGTCCCTCGAAGTGCTTTAATTTCATCATTTACGTTGCAGCAACAACTTTGCGTGGGGTATTATAGGCTGCATTTATTCTAATTTCAATCACCGCTGTAACATCATGTCGACAATCTGTTTTACTATAGGAATCATAATTAATAGCCTCCCGGAGCATCTCTCTCGTCGGCATAAATTAGTGTGTTTCAGGCCAGAAAAGCCGGATTAAACCACTCACGCGCACTATTTTATTAACGTTTCTGCGTCTTACGTCACGCGTGTTTTTCGCGTGCAATCTTCAGACGCTACGAACGCTTTGTCCTTCGATTCTTCCGCTTTATATAATGTTTCGAGAGAAATGAATGCGATCCGATGTATGGTTCGTAGGATAAAAATATATGTCACGCGCTATGGAAGTTCACGATATTTCTGACGTTCATCGGGGCATTCAACGGTAAACAAGGCAGGAATAAAGCAAGGGCGATTCGGGAGGGTGAAAAGGGCAGTGTACTATATGGAACTTTCATGGTGGAGACTCTCTTTTCGGGATGCGCGCTCAATTTTCCGAAGCTTAACTATGCTCGCTTTGAATTCTTGCAGCTCGCCGCGTTATTCATTGTTCTTCGGGAGAGTGCCTTGGGTTGATACAATTTTTATTTTCAGTTTGTGACAACTGTAATTCGAACGGAAACTTAGAGTGATGCTTTAGCTAGGAAATTGAATTGCGGCGATTCTAAAATAACAAAGGACACATAACAAAACGATGAAATTATTGATTATATAAACTCTCTTATCACGGTTATCTTATAAAAAACGCCTGACTTGAAGCAATTCTCGACTGATTATTTCTTTATCGTTCACGATCGAAAGCGTCGGGAAAATATCAACGGATTGTACGATTATGTCAGATATCTTTCGTATTTTGACGTGTCATTTTATAAAGTCGCAGTCGAGTGAAAATGACGCTTAGATGAAGCGAAGTACGCGAGCGAACGAAGCTTAATCGAATCCACGAGAAGCGAAGCGTATCTAATGAGAAATCGGCCTTTGAATCGCTGAAAATCTTCGTACGTTTGAGCCAAGTTCCCAAATAAGAATAGCACGTACCATTTTTTCAAATCCAGGCTATCAAAATGCAAATTCCAACCTTCGATAATCAATAGCTTTCGACCAATTACGCGAATTACAGTAAAATCGATGAGGATTTATTATCTTTGTACGAAGAAGAAAGTAAGAAAGATTGTTATAAAGCTTTGATAAAAATTATCACACCATTTCATACTCGACAAGAATTTACGTATTTTTCCTGCGAGTTTTTTCTTTGTTTAGAGAAAGAGACGTTTATCCGTCTCTCGTGTTAAATCCTCTCGCAATTCTTCACGGTTGCAAAAAGCCTAAAGACATCTTTTAGGCGATGTTGCGCAAAAAGTTGAATTATACATTAGCCTCGTTGTCGGCGAACAATGCGAGTTCTGAAAAGCGAATCTCATTTTCTCGGGGCAAAACTTTTCTTCCTCGTCCTCCAAGCGCGCCTAATTAGACAATCAGACGAATTGAAGATAACAATCGATTCTCGGATCAAGCGGAATGAGAGAAAATTCAAACAGAAAATAGAAGAGTACGAAAGTAGCTGACATAGCAAAAAGAGAGGTCTTAAATGGCACAAAGCTTTCGGGCAAATGTTCGCTCGTGGAAGTCGATAATGAGAACGGCCAGGATTTATGACAAAATGATGATTTATGTATCTTTTAATTGCTTCGCGCATTGAAAGCCTCGCACAAAAAAATGTTTTCCTCATTCATCAAAAGATGAAACGCTAGCAAGTGCATTCTGCAACCCTCTTTTTCTTCGAATGCGTTCGAGTCGAAGAAAATAATGAAAATTGAGTAGATTCTTCGGCGAGGCGTTTCTTTTTTCACGAAAGTCATAAAAGTCTGCTGAATTATTTAATGACCTTGTCGATGCGTGAGCACGTGTGAAGCAGGGCAGAAGCGGAGCGCGCAATTAATTTAACAGGTCGATAAAAGTACGCGATACAAGCTTCGAAAATTATTAACCGGCGCGATAATAAGCCGTGAATTGATTGACAACTGCATCGCGCGACAACGTGTGATTAAGTATCTCGCATTTTCACAGCGATTAACTGCCCGGAACGAAAAATCTCACCTTTCCTTTTACACGCCATGAGTCCACGACGTCGTCGTTTGCGGAGAAGCTAAAATTTGCATTCTATTCTCAAACAGCCGTGGCACTTCATTCCGAGGCTATATAGGTGAAAGGTGAAGTTCGTTTCGTAAAAAGTTTTAACGATATTCCTAATACGCTTTCCTCGCGTTTTTCGCCGCTCCATTTCGCCAAGTTTCAAAGCTGTCGAGTCACTTCCGTTTTCCGAAACCATGAAATTCGCGCGCATGTTATATTTAGAAGCGAATTAATTAACTTGATTTTCGCGTTTAATTTCATTCCGGGCTTCTTTTGAGGCGAATCGTTGAAACGGAAACTCGATTTGCGAGTCTTTGATACGTCGGCGCGTGACAATCTCGTAAAATATCGTCACACATATGCCTTGGAAACGACCTTGCTCCGTTCCCCTGCGGATTGTTAATGATCAAACTCTCGTACTTTCACTGCGAGTCGTCGAGAGCGCTCGCTTTGATCCTTGCTCACGCGGAGTGAATCCGGAAACCGTTGATCCTCTTTGCTATGGACTCCGATGCAAAGGTTATGGTAATGAGAGGTGCTTGTTGCGATAGCCATGCGCAAATTGCAGTTGAATCAAACCCTTTGTGCATCCTCGTATCATTCATTATATAATTCCATTGGATAATAAAATCCGCTCGCCCGAATATCGGCAAAAAACTGTACCGCGCGGAGCGATTTTTCGAGTCTTTTTTTGAAAGGAAAAAAAAGATTACAAGGCCATTGACATTTCTCGAAATGACAAGAGCAATGGCAAAAAATGCTGGAAGAAGTCGTCGACTTTCTTGCTTGCTTTTCGTGTAATTTTTTGCCCGCGATCTTTTATTTACGTAACGCGGGAAGCTAGAAATCTCGTTTTTTTTTCTCAGGTGGAACGACAAAAAATTAACGCAGGTGAAACATTTGAATACAACGCGAGAGCGAATAAAGCAACGCTGTAATCCAGACCTCGTTCCACTTTCTATCTTATGTACACTCGCATCCCACGAATCTCGCGAATGGAATTCAAACCTTGCGAGACACGTGGAAAATGCAAGACTGGAAATTGCAACGAATCGGATTCACTTGCGGTTTTTCGAAAAATTGCCTTTTTCGTACTCTTCGATTGCCCGTCAAAACGAGCGGGGTAATGTAATTTATTGGACAGCGCCCTCGTAAAACGATCATTTTACAGTCTGGGAATTTAGTTTTCAATTTCCAATCATTCCGCAATTTGCTCGAAAGTGTACTGTTTTGCGTTTGAACATGCACCAGCGGCTTCTTCTAATTACGTGGAAGCGAATGATTTACCCAGACGTGAGTAGTGTAATGTGTCCCGGTAATTATCCTCACTGGCGCTAGCATTGTTCGGCTTCGAAATACCTACGGCATCGTCGTTCCTTCAACTTCCATTTTTTCACGCTTCTTTCGCGTGAAAATCACGTCTTTCATCACGCTTTTCCATCAGCTTCGTCAGAAACTTGACGCTCTCGACGAAATAGAAAGAATTATTTACTTGGACCTCGGATGGTGATTGCGTAATTTCCATTTCGCAATTTCTTCCCGTTGCATTTTCATTCAAAATTACGCGACCGGTGAATTACAGTTTTTACAAAATCAAAACGGAAAGTTTTGGAGAAACGTAAACTGGATTAAATGCAAAACCGTTTTTTGCCACACTTTTTATCGCATTATCCGAGAAATCAAAAAAAAGCCTGGATTTTTCAAAGGTCGCGTAATAAAAGCGGTTCAACCTTTATTTATGAGCTGAACATAACCGCCCTTGCCTACTTAAGTACATTACTCATGCGGTTTACTGCATATCAACGCAAGACCGGTAGTACAGAAATTGCACTTTGGGCGCAGCAATCTATTTCCTTATTTGGGGAAATGCCCCGGATATGCTGATCCCATTATTGATGTTCCTCGAAAAAGAAACTTTTATCCCGGTTGGATATAAAACACGAGGCATAAATAAATGCTGCATAAATTTAACAGTAAGCTGTAATCACTTACGTGCGCGTACATACGTAATTACCCGTCAATCATCGACATCAATAATGTCGGGGATCGATTTCTCCTCGTCCATCTCATTCGTCTTGCCGAGTTCTTTCTGTAACGAGCTGTTTTTCCATTTGAAAAACGCCCGAAGATACACATTTTTACCGTACGGAAAATCCAATTTTATTGCCATGTAAAAGCGTGCGTCGGGGAGGATGAATTACGCGGCGGTTGGTTAATTAAATGAACATAAAATTGAGCAACATCGGCTCAGCAGGATTTACTCGCCATCAGTTTTGTGCTTCCTTTCACGATCATCTGGATCAGTTGTGTAATTAAGTTGAATCGATGCGCGCCGCGAGCGTTCAATGAAGCGCGACGAGGAAAATTAAGTTTTTAGTGATCGTCAAAACATCAACGCGCAGACAAAAGTCATCAAAATTACGAGAGCTGTTACGTTTGACATCGTACTCGACTCGGCTCGCATGAACTTTCAAATTTAAATACCGTTGTTGCGCCTCGCGCTTCCTATTCGCGGCGCTTTCTGCATTCATTTTTCGCCGGTAAAGTTCATCATTTTTGTTGCTTCATTAGACAAGATAAACGATATTGACCAATCTCTTTAATTAGTTTGCCAATTATTACGCTTATCACGCTCGTTTCGTACCGAATTTAAATTTTCTGTATTGCGTAACGGCCATTGTAATAAAAGTGAAACTAAAAAGTGCAAATTTCGAAATTTTTTAAATTTATTCTCCTCTTTCTTTTTTTATAAATTCTTGGTGTTGAGAGAATTTTAAAAACATTTTCAGGTTTATTAGTTTTGGCTATTTGTTTATTTATATTACTTTGAAATTTGGAAATTGACAATTTAACATCATAATTAACTATCGCTGATTATTTTTCCTTTCTGCGCAAAACTAGTGATATTTTTTAAATGAAATGAAATTAATTTACTTCTTTAAACGTGAGCGTAACCTCCGTTACCGTGTTGAAACGCGTTTTCCAAAAAAACCACAACTTTTTCATGTCTCAAGTTTTCGAAAAACCCCCGGCTTTTTTTGAAAACGGTGTATTCGTTCGAAATATTAAGTCTTGAGCTTTTTCCACGTCCAACAGTTACCTCCGTTACTTTAGAACGGCCAGTTTTTGAAAGGGTAAAAAATTGTTCATACGTCGAGAAAAAGCCTCGAAATTTCATGCATTGGATCCCGAAAACAAGTCCAAGTACAATTTCACGCTTGAGCGAAAAGTCGTGAAAGTCCCGAATAAACGGCGCCTCGTTTCGTTCTCGAATTTGTACTCGAGCGTCGTTTTACTCTAGCGCCCGAGCCAAATTGTTCACACGAATTCCGTAAAGTGAAAGGACGTCTTCCACCTTTTGTGGTATAATCAGCGCATCTATATTCGAGTGAAACGGAAGGTTATCGCGGAGGATCACGCGAACAATCGGGGCCCCGCGATATCTCGATCGAGGCTTTTTCCCGTCCTTCGTAAGAATTTAGGCCGCTGAGTCTAACAACGGGGCGCCGTCGTCGCGCGAGAGCGGAAAATCCCACGCGAAAACTCACGGGGGGGGAATACGAAAATAAAATTTTCGTCGCGCCACCAACGAAATCGATCGGGGGGAAAGTCGGGGGGTGAAAAGTAACGGCGTGAACACGGCAGCGCGCCATAAATTCGTACTTCGCCGTACGTTACGGCGGCGCACTTGAATTTCAAGCCTCGGTACACCCTGGCGTTTAAGGAATTTCCCAACGTGTTGGTAAATAATCGCGCGGGGGGTTATTTATCCCCCAACTTTTTACACTTCTCCGCCGCGCGTCGACCGATTGATCAGTTTATTCGTTCCTCCATTTAGCCGACATCGCGAAGCGCGTATAAAAACCAGATACGTGTAAGTTTCTTCGGGAGATAATGATTATTTATGATAATTGGGCGAAGCGGATTTCGCGAAATTCCACCCGGACAGGGAAACGCGATCTCGCAGTAATTAATGATTTTTTTTAATTAAGCCAACCTCCCTACCGAGAGAAAGTCGCGAAAGAAAAAAAATAAGGAACGCGTCTCGAGACGTGGAGCAACAATGTAGAGCTCTTTCATCGAACGCGCGGACTAATAGAAAACAGTGAAAGGATGCTACGGATCGGGCAGGTACACACGAGTCTCGTTACTCGGCGATGCTCTGTCACTTGCTCGTTTCGCAATGAAAAAGACAGGAGTGTATTGCCCGTACAAATGAACTTTGCCAGCGACATATCTCGAACGTCGAACGCGATGCGAGCCGATGAATGAGTCACCGTGAAATACCGAACGTTCGAATTTGTCCCCTTTTCAGTGGAGAAATGTCTTATTTCGAGGCTGGAATACGGTAACTGAAACAATCAAGCACACGGGAAATGAATGCTTTGTTCGGATGACGAATCATGGATTTAATATAAAACAAATTTGCGAATTCCTTTGTAAATACACGAAGTAATTGGAATTTGATCAAATATTGGAACGAGATTGTAGATTTTATATGCGCTGCAATCGAATATTAATCAAGTTATTGCTAACGTTTGATTGGTTCCAATTAATCTTGAATCACAACTCGATTCGGAGACAAACAAACGGTATTGTTATAATTAATTACGTTCAGATATTCTTCTTGGAAATTTTTGAAAATCGATTCTTTCCGAAGCGATGCACCTCGGCCAGCATCGAAATGTGTAACAGCTTTCAGTAATGAGAGGCAACGACGCAACGAGAGGATCAAATGCGAATATTTGCCTTTGGCTCTCGGTGTATCTCGCGCTATCAATTCCAGGATTCGCGGCGTGAATTACGAGCAGGCCGCATCGGCATGTAAGCGGGAATATAAATTATACTTTTCGTCCGGCTGGTACTACATCGTCGTCGGGCGATTTAGAATTTCCATGATGAATCCCGCTCGACCGTTCTCCTGCTTTTCCTTATTCCGTAACGATATCCTACCGGGACGAGATTGCTTTTACGCGCCAAACGTAAAGCTCGTAATTGTACACGCGACTTTATGAGTGGTTATAGCGAGTGATGATTACAACTTCAGGGAAATCGGAAGATTTTATCGATTCTAACCTTTTCGTGTTGTCCCTTCGCGAACGCAACTTTACATAATGCGTTTCGAACTGTAATTTAATTACGAGTCTGCCGATCCCTCGGACTAATTACCCTGATGATTACTTTTCTCCGGAGAATAACATTCCGCTGACTTTTCATTTTCGTTTTTCTTTTTTTCAAGTATGCCGGATTTTATGCTTCGCATCGTAAACTTCCCCTCTCGATACTTGCATTTTTAGCCGCACAAAGCATGCAACTCTGCCGTAATGCGTTCTGCTGAGTACGGAAACGTCACGAGGAAAAAAAGTATTTGTCTCGCCCCGGGGAAAATATTTAGAGATAAAATATCGCGTCTACAGATGTATCGAATTCCTCGCGTCGCGATTGTAAAATGAGTCCTCGCGTGTAATTAATTGCGTATGCCAAAACAAAAGGCTCGTCGTCACGGTGTTTGATGACACGAATTACAACATTGGATTAAATTTCGTTCGCGTAACGCGTTGCGTTACGGGATACGCATCGTTTCGTAAATTTATCGGGCTTTGTAAGTTCCGAGGGAGAACGAGAGAAAAATTCGATTGTACGTGCCGCGAGAGAAAATGGACAGACTCGAAGCGCGCAAAGTTCTTTGGCTGCGACGAAGGATATAAGTTTCGCGCAAAGTCGAGGAAGTAACTCGACACTTTCGTTACTTAACCGAGTGAGTGATCCGATAATGAAAAATACGTCTTTACCACGCGGAAAAAAAAGAAAACCCTAACTTCTTTCGTAGATTCTGCGTTGAATCTATTTATAACTTCATCGTAAAAGGAAATTCGATAAGGGAAGAACTGAATTCGGTAAGGGAGAGACTCCTAGAAACAATTTATTATTTCGAACGTTTAAAGTTTCGCCAAAATAAAAATCACTGACGTTCAAATAAATCCTCGTGTTAAATTTGACGATACTCGAAACTTGGATAAAACAAAAAAAGCGCGAGGACAAATTTCCCCGGATAAAACATCGCCTCGAAACGAAATTGTAAAGTCGGCGTAAAAACGCGGTTACGCGATGAAAAACGTAGGATCTTCGCACCTCGTCGTTGATTTATTAGCGACTAAACGTCGCGTAGAAATCGAATTGACCGAAATGGCGAAGGAATGCAACCTATAGAAATTCCCGAGCGAGGGGTTTAAAACGAAAGAGGATCCTGTTGCTTGGCGCGATCGAGTGGATTATAATCGTATTCATGCGTCACGATAAAACGAGAGGACCGTGCGAGAAGCTTTAGGTCATCCGCATTCCTCTGGCTCTGGATTCTCGCGATCTATGAGACCAATGAATGTGCATTTTTCCGCGCAGCGAGAGACCAAAACATTCCTCAATTGTCAATCCTGGGCGTTTCGCAATAATGACACAATTCGGGGGACATTTGCGCGAATCTTGAAAGTATTTCGCAACTTCTCCGTTTCCGGATCTCCGGTAAATGAAAGTTCTAGACGGTGTAATGGGGAAATAATGTTCCCGCGGAACATTAAAATTCACTTAAATCGACATTTTTTTTGCGGCAGATCGAAATTCACACTCGACTTTGGAAATGCGGGGTAAGCGAGCGATGAAAAAGTAACTTTCCATTGGTTTTTTTTATCTCGAATCTCTCTCTGGGTAACGTGACAATTTAATGCCGGATAAGTTTGCATGTAACTTGAGCATTTTCCGCGGCTGAATAAAGAGCATCAATTTGATTGATTGAGTTGGGTCGGTTTGATTGATTAGTACATCAGGGTCCTGAATCACTTCTATCACTCTTCGACAAGCTC
This sequence comes from Zelostemma sp. ZL-2020, assembly GCA_022816865.1. NCBI lineage: Eukaryota > Metazoa > Arthropoda > Insecta > Hymenoptera > Platygastridae > Zelostemma > Zelostemma sp. ZL-2020. Next base: position 18,755 of record JABFQM010001756.1, read on the forward strand.
TAGGCTTCCACGAACTCTCTCATCTAATAGCGCAATATCCCAGTTTATCTCTTAGTGATATATATCGCGGCTCATGAAATTAACTGAAGATTTTC
>JABFQM010001757.1:0-18847 GCA_022816865.1 Zelostemma sp. ZL-2020
GCCCATACGCCTGTTTAAGTCTGACAACAATAATACTTCAAGTTTTGATTTCAGATGCTTTCAAAGTTGGCCTTGGCATATAGTCCTTGGGTACCATAGAAGTGTTTTTTCTTCCTCCTGTAAAATTATATTTTTGGTCCTTAGCCCCTTTGGATATTCCACCCTTCAAATAATAAGCGTCTTTAAGACGTCATCTCAATACGGCTTTTTAAGATGCCATTCAAAATGTTTCAAGAAGCTGCGTAATTATATTCATTGCGTCGAAATTCGACACGACAAACAATTTGTTGGTAAAACATTCCGGGTTAATAGAATTTTAATGTTGCACACATCTCAATTAAACAGAATTTGCACTTAAAATACCCACCCTTGCCGTAAAATCAACTGCTACTTGTCGAATAAATGTTTACTGCTTAAAAAACTGGCATTTAATGTGCTTAATTTAATATTAAAACTGTTTCCGTACATTCCAGTCAGATTGAAACTTCTTGAATTATTTCTGCGATTCCGGAGCTAGTGTATCACCACTGCTCATTCTGATGTGCATATAAATGATTTATATCTTTCTCCGCATTGTTTGAAACGAGCTAGAAATATGCTTGGAGGTAGAGGCGCCGTGTCTCGAAGCGGAGTGAATAAAACAATTCCATGCCTCGGCGGATCATACTTCCAGGTATTTCTCATTCGCAGCATTGCAACTTTGAAGCCCTCGAAAAACGAGTACTTTAGTGGTACTATTTATTGTCCTCCATTAATCACAACGGTGTAACATTGTTTTAGAAACGCGCGAATTTCAATCAAACCGCCACTCTATAAATCGCATTTTTGATAATCAAAATTTAATCTAATTTTTTGCACAAAATTTGCACTGTCTGGTTGAAATTATCAAACAATGATTAGAGATTTTTCAAGGGCACTCTCTCTTACAGTTTTATAAAAATGCAAATGATGCGCTTTTAGCTCTTGTAAAAAACAGACACGAAGCAGCACAAATCGTTCCAGGAAATTCGATATTTTCGGTTCGCTTTGACAAGTTTTTCGGATAAGAGGGAAAATCTCATCAACCTTTACCCTGGACCGAAAGCACGACAACGAGTGGAAGAAAAAAACTCATCTATTTAACACGATAATTCCGTAATCTAAAAAGCATTGCGCGGTTGAACCTCAGAGAATTCCTCGCGACAAATTTCGTTTCGTCAACCTTACGAATACAATGTTCGCAACAAAACCGCGCGAGATCTTCCAAAGCTGCAAATATTTGCCGGGAAACAGTTTTGAAAAACTGATAAAAGAGTTTATTTCATCGACAGCGTAAACTCCCCGGATTTTGGAGTATGACTCCGCCCAACTGGGCTAGTCGAGCTTTCCCTGGAGGAAACCGTGAGCCCGATTCGCTCCATTCATCTCACAAAAGAATCGCGCTTGACGGAATAGAAAGAGAAAGTAACGGATTTGTTCGTTCGGAAATAAAGTGCCAAATCGTCGGCAAATCCACTCACGATGCAGGCGACGGATTCGACGGTTTTGCACTGAAGAGCAGATAACGTGGGTCTGCATTCGTGGAAACTTTCGACCACCTTCTCCCAGTCTTCGCATATTTTCGGGAGTGAAATATTCGGGATGAAAATTCCATTTATTCCCAATAAAACTTTGTTCGCGAGTAAGCAAAAATGAGGTTGATTTTCGGAGTAATCAATGTTTTACGATTAATCAAATACCGCCATTTGTGTACTTCATCATGATGGTGTTCAATCAGAAACCCATTCAACCGTAATTCCGTTTCTGTACGTTTAAGTGTAATTGTATTTTGCATCAAATTCGGGGCGTCCATTACTGAATATATTTGGCGGGGAAACCAGTGTAACGCGAAGTTACATGTCCCTCTTTAAAGACACGTACATTTATCTGTATTCCTCGTGGAAACAAGACAATTATAAATAACGAGTGTGCGATAAAATTTCAATTGTATCAATTTTCATTTAAGAAGAAAACTCTGTACAAATGGCTTAAAAGTTGTACTTTTTCTACTAACTGTTATAAATGAAATTATAAACAAGCGATAAATTTGTATACAGGGTTTTACTGAGGGATTAATAACTTGAACTGTGGAAAATTATATACCGTTGCATGACAACATTTACTGACGATATAAAGAGATCTCGTGATATTCAAAGTTGTGAAATGCTTTACTAATTATCTCTTGTTTCATGCACTTGGAAAACCTGTTCACTCGTTCGGTACAATGTCATCAAAGTGCCGAGCTCCTTTATACTACTCAACGTTATTTCTCGCGACGAAAAACTGATTTATAAGAGCGTTTTCCAAGGGCAAAAGTCACTTTTCGTTTTTGCGTAGTTCGAACTTTATTTGAACTGAACTTCCGTCCAACATTCGTCTACTTTATTGCGCCATTTCAAGCGTTGAATAACCTTTTTACACGCTCTTTTTTAAAATGTTAATTTTCCATCTGTTGGTCAATTTAATTAAAAATAGCGCACGCATTTGCGATGAATTTCTCATTAGGAAATGGATACTCGGAATAAATTGAAATGCATGCATGAAAGGTATGTTCGACAAGTACCAAAGTGACGGCGATCTATTGATCGGCGTCTATTCCCCAATCGAAATCTATCGTCGCACCTGACACGTAATTCCCAGAGTGTAATGCGATCAATCCGACCAAATAAATTCTGCGCACAATGCATTTTAGCGCGCAATTCATAAAAAAGGACGCTTCCCTTACAAACTGTGATGCACACGATTTCCTGAAAAAATGGACGACGTGCAGTCGGATTCTGTAAAAAGTTCTGGAAGAATATTCTTGAACTCTGTGAACATCATTGGATCGAAATGCATTATGCCATTTCTGAATGGCCAACAAGAATGCGATCGAGAACGAAACGAGTTTCATTAAAAAACTATGATCCTCCTGAATTTCACATGAATGGAGAAAATTTTGCACGAATTATATTTCTATAAACTTTTACGAATGCTAATAATTGATTAAGTTTGGCCATTCTAACGGAGAAAAATCGCACGCGATTCTCCAATAAAGAATCAATACACCGGTCATTTTCCAACCATTCCCGTGAAATGCCTGTTTCATGGTATTTTAAAGTTTAGATTTTTCCTCAATCTTCCAATAAAGGGTAAATTTACCCCGAAGAACAATGGGAGCCAAAGAGAAAAGAGGATTAAAGTGAGATTAGAAAGCGTTACTTTTTTACGATTTCACGAAGTCGATAGCAGCAATAGAAAATGAATGGTTTACAAGAGAGTCGTGAAAAAGTGGCGGTAGAAGATTGGGGCTTAAAAAGAAAAATAGAACTTCGTAAAAATACATGTTAGATTGATCGAACGGTATCGAGCGTCGAGCATTGCAGCCAACGTGTCCATAAAAATTGGAACGATAATGAAATTGTTCAGATTAATTAGGGCTGGAAAACAAAGACCGCAAAGACGAGGGACGAAAGAAAATTAATGGGCTTAAACGTTTTCGGAAAGAGTGCGATTAATTGCCTTATCTGAAATAATACGTTACAATTGGTAAAAGTTATGGAGTAAAGTAGAATTTTATAGGTTGATGAGATTTTAGTTTCGAGTGAAAAGGGAACATTCGAATGCCCCGCAAATTAATGAATCAAGTCTACACTGATATCTTTACTTTTTCTATTTTTTTCTCTTGTTACATTCAGCTCGTGTGACAGTGTTGTATGAAGACATTAGTCAGCCGATCTCAATTTTATTTCGACGTATATTTCACGAGGAAAAAAAATTAATGTAACGGAAACACACTCGATGTTGCGTGTGTAGAGTAAAAATGCGCCGTAATATTGAAACGTGAAATTTATGACGCTTGTAGTAACTGAAAAGCGGAGGTCGAAGAATTTTGTTTTCGGATAAATCATGATAATGCGAAGCGGAAGGTTGAAACTAATAAAATTTTTAAATGGAAATATTCTTCATTATTTCGAAATTCACGAAAAGGTCAGTTCAAATTAAAAGTGTAATCCGTTCGTTTATCATATAAAATGAACGTAAAAGAATGATTTCTTCGCCAATTTTTCACCCTCCCCGTTTTTATTCTCATTCAGATTCCGTATAACTCGGTTCTTTTCTTTTCCATTCATGCATTTTATATTGAAAAATTTTATAATTACTCTCCCTGTCAATTACGAGACATTTTGAACAGGGATGTTAATTAATGTCATTAATTAGTCGCGATGAAACGCTTCATTTCGCACGAACTTTCCATTTACCGAGCGATTGGTACCGAAACATAATAGAATTTGTAACGCATCGCTCGTTTCGCGAGAAACCAAAATCGCATGAAAATCCCATATTACCATTTTCTTATCATTTGTCAACACTGCTTGGTGTAGTGTGCATGTTCCAGTGCATTTCATGATCCGAAACAGTGAGAAAATGGGTCAGCACGAGGTTCGGTGAGTTTTTAAACATTCCTCGACTCACGCGGCGGCGGCATATTTGAAAGCAAACGAGCTTGATCCTCAAAAATGCATTTACAGACGTGAACATTCTTTTTACACTTATCTAGTTGAATTTTTAATGACAGTAACGACCGAGTCGTTCGGATTCGCATAAAAAAACATTAAAAAACAGGGCACGGTAGCGCTTTTCTCAAAATTATTATATCACACATTTCGCTTTTACGGCTAAATAATTAAAGACATAACGTAACCGTGAAATATTTTCATGCGAGGCGCAGTTATTGCTCGTAACCGCGACCCAACGTTAAATAAAATTTTAATAAGCGAGAGTAATATCGCGATGGAAGCAGCTGCCTTGACTAAATTTAACTCTCATTTTTCGAGTCAACAAGAACAGAATGAAAAAAACGTCGAACAACAAAAACACCGCGATTTTGCTGTTCAAGTATTCGCCCAATTAACAATTCCGTTTGCATGTTTCAACGCGATTGGTAATAGAAAGGCGTTTCTTCCATAATTTTCAGCATTCGCTTATATTATTCAACGGGATCGTTGTCACGTATCACGCATGCATCGTGTGTGGCGCAATCTCGCAATATCTTTGGCGAAATTTATTGCCCCAGTGATCACGGGCACATTAATAACCATTGATGGCATGATAACGCGAGCCGTGCCAAAATGTCCCAGAGTCAAAATGTGACTACTGTTACGTCGTATATCACGAGACGCGTTGGTATATCGGGCGAGTACCGAAATGTAATGGGCCAACCACGACCATACGTCTTACGTTGAAACAAGATTTTCCGCTGTAGAATTCCCAAGAGGATATTATATGCCATTTGGATATTATATGTCCGAAGTAGTATTTGTTTAGACAAAAAGGACTAAAATATATATCGATTCAACAATTTTCGTCGTTAAATTCTGCGGAATCTAATGTAGAAATTTGGAGTAGGGTAAGTTGGGGAGAGATGGGCCACTTTTTCGTAAATTGTTGCTGGTACTTACCAATTCAATATAAAAAATCTAAAAAAATCTCGATAACATTGTTTGATGGCCGTAGAACAATGATTTGATCGAAGTTTTTGATCATTGTTTGTTCTTAATATTATAAGAGACAGTTGAAAAATTTTCGTAAAATTGTCAATTTTGAAATTTTTTAGGGAGAGATGGGCCGCTGCGATCATTTATTTATAGTTTGTGAATTTTCCTTTCCAAATGTTGTATTAATCAATATTAATGAAAATTCGTAACTAAACTAGTTCGGAAATGATACATTAGTAATAAAAAAAGGTCGTTGAAGTCGAAATTTGTTGTCTACCGTTTTTGCAAGATTCAACTTTAATATATCAACTTGAATATTTAAAGTAAGTTTTTTTAATGGAAACTGCACTAATGTTTAATGTCTGGTGCGATTCGCGAAAAAGTGTTGTATTATTCGAATTATTGAGTGGCCCCTCTCCCAAAAAAAATGGCCCCTCGCTCCCGAATAGATGAAGAAAGATGGGGACCACGATTAAATCGCAATGTAAACATTCAAAATGGTCTACAAAGCATACGTACCTTCCAGAAGGTCGTGTTTACTTATTGAACGCTGATTAATTGGAATATAATTTGATTTGTTGCGTACTCGCGAAAAAATATATGAAAGCTGAAAAACTTACGCCTGTTTTTTGACGGTAACGGAAATAGGAAGTTATTTTTCTCAAAAACTATGACAGAGATCGACGCGTTTGAAACGAGTTTTTTGTTGTCTTGTTATTACACGCACTTACACGAAAAATGGGCACGATAGTGTGGAGGACGTGGAAATGGGAAAGAGTGGCCCATCTCTCCCGAATTTACCCTATGATTAAAGTGAGATACAATTCGAAATCATCATTTTAAGTACTAATAAAAGACTTTTATAATATTCAAGATTCAAGAAACGGGTGGATAAGATAAATAAATCGAGCGAATTAAACAGTTTGCGAAAGATAAGTACGGAAAACTGCTTCGGTCATTAAAAAACTCAGACCGCAGAATTCCATTCAAATACATCGCTAGAAAACGTAATAATTCGAGCAACAAAACGGCTAAAGTCACTTTACAACCTGCTACATTTTTCTTACGAACTTAAAAGTCTGCTTCGCGCGATCATTATTCTTGAAAAATTATTCGCCTTTTTCATTCCCACAAAAGAACTTTTATTCTTCGTTACCGTTCCACCGTGGAACGTGAAATTATAAAACGAGGGCAAAAACAGCCTGAATAAATGGTTGTTAGGAAACGAAACGAGTTTCAAAATTCGTTCTATCCGCGTCATGCACGATAAAGGTTGAATACAAATTCGGCACGCACTTTTGCAACCGCCATGTCCATTTGAAGTTTGTGCTTTACTGCAGGGCTTTACGGATGCAAACTCCGCTGGTCCAAGAGGTTCGAAGTTCTTTAAAAAGTTTTGCTTCATACAAAGGTACGCCAAAGTTTACGATTTTATAAAAAGCTCGAGTAGTGTTTGTAGTTTCAGAAGTTCGAGAACTTGTAATTCTATAGGGAAATTCGATATTTTTCAGGAGACTTGGGCATAACGAGAATCATTCGTATCAGAAATTTATGAATTCAATACGATCGACGGAAAAACTCGATCTGATCCGAGCCATTCAACTCGAATTACCCGAAAAATGTGGGTTGTAAACACCCTCGCGTTCGCATTGTATTTGCAATATGTATTGATTCTTTTGGCGACGAATAATATCGCTGTCGGCAACATATTCAAACCTATACCGCGACCAATAAAGTGTTCGAGTATGCATTGTTATAGTCGAAGGTGAGACAAGACTCGCCATAAAATATTCGCATCCTGTCGTTAAATCCAACCCATTTCCCCCGGAGAAATATCATCGATATTATGAAATATGCAATGAGCCTACGAGAATGCAGAAGAGCACAAACATTGGAATTTATTCGGCATATGAATGGATAAGAAACGAAGATCAATATTTTACACTTAATGTTAATTATTGATCGAATTGTAGCTTTGCTCCTTCATTTTTTACATTTTTCAAAACGTATAATTGTCGGATGAATGGATAATGTTGTGGAATCTTTAAAAAGAGCGTGCGAGACATAGAATTGATGTTTGCAATGAAAGGAAAAATAAGAATTCGCCAGTGCAAGGGAAAATTCGACACAGAAATTTACGATAACATCGATACAAAATATACACACACCAACGATAGCTAAATGGGCTCGCGGCCTCCAGCTAAATCCCTAACGTTTTGACCTCCCGACATTCCAACGACTTTAACCTCTACTTGATTTTAAGTGCTCTCTTGCTATTTTTCGCAAAACGTCGGAGGCGTTCGTGCGTACTTTTTTCGTTTTTCTCTCAGCACTTCCGATTAATGGCTCGTGCCTGCTAATGCGAAAAGGTTTAATGTCGCTCTCGTCGTAAAAAATCGTATGTTGAATTAAGAAACTTGGTCGCCAATAATACGGCAACAAAAAATTGTACAGAAAATTTAGCGGAACGATCATCGATCCTCGGCTCTGAACAAGTTAGAAACACCGAACGAGATTTTCCACACTAGTAATTAATACTTTCATAATCGAAACTAGAAATTGGTGCACTTCGACGTGAAATATTGAACTGAAATTGAAATAATTTATAAAATGGAACGTTGAAGAATAATTAGACCGAAGAATGTTTCAATTGAGAACTCCGGTCTGCCAGCGGAAGAAAATTAATTTCAAAGTCACAAAGCTAAAAGTAAAAAATTGTTGAATCGATATCCAGGAGACCTCGCCCAAGTGGCCCTAATAGTTCATTAATCTCAATAAAAATGAAAGGCTTTGCAGCAAGATTTATCGAGGTACGCGCAATTTATTAATCCAGCAATATTTAACCGTGAATTCTGTGAATATTGTACCATTTCATTGTCTCGACGTTTCAAATAGCACGTATCAACGAAAATAGATCATACTCTTCGAAAAATATCAATCATTCAAATTTTTCCATTTCATCAATTGCTCGAAGTATTGAATTTCTGAAATTTAATTTTTCGGAAACTCGAGAATGATGGCACAGCTATTGAATCCTATCAGTAAAATAATTCGTGCACGTTTTCTATAAGCATCAAAGAAAACGAAACAATTCCGTGTCAAGGCAGCTCTGAATATGATCCATTGCCACGATCATTTTTAATCCTGAGATGGCTGATATTGACACAATCTCTGAACTCTTTGTTCGACCGAGAATAAAAACAATATCGGATTCAACCGCAGATGACAAATATTTACCGGGATGGACACAGCGGAGATCTGTATTTGCATACCAATACAAATTTTCACGACGTCAAAGCTCGCTGCGTCTGAAGTACTTTTCCTTTTTTATCGATAGCCTATTTCTTTTTACCCTGATATCTTGAATAACGTATGACGTTAGCTTGAAACCGTGTCAAACTTGCACTTTGTTGTGTATTTTTGAATGAAGAATAACTTTGGCGTTAAAGATGATTGATGATGGATCACTTTATCTTTCGCGCCGTTTCAGGCTGCACGAATATATCAACGGATAATTGTTCTTTTTCGTTAAAAAAAAGCTTTTAAAAGGTTCTGGGAAAGCAACTTTACCTAAAACACAAGAATTTTATTCGCTTGATGGAATGTTTCTGGATTAAAAAATCATGACTTGCGAGCTTTTCTACAAAAAAACCGATGCGGCATTTTTACCGTCACCGTCGAGCTGAAAATACGGGGACGTTACCGTGGATTGAAATAAATGGTTTTTCGAATTCAGAAACATTCCAGAATTCTTATATTTTCTTTTTTTTTTTATTGAACTTTAATAAAGATAAGTAAGTTCGAAAATACTTGGATCGATGCTATTCTGTACTTCGAAGGAATCCTAACAATTTCACTGCAGAAAAAATTAACAATTCGGACTATTTGGCCAATATCTTTATTTGTTTATAAGCTGAATCAATTTAATCCTGCAAAACTTTTTTCCTTCATTAAATTCGTGGAAGATATTTTTGGAAGAAGACAGAATTCAAGAATTTATAAATCAGACGAACAAAAAACATCTCTTTTGTTTCGAACAACTTGGAACGAAAAAAAATTGTTTTATATCAGTAGATCGAATCATCAGTGAAATTAATTAGATGCCATGTTTATGATCGGGATAACATTATTTCCGTAAATCATAAATATACCGATAAACTTTGATTTTCAGAATGAAATCAATATCATCCTTTCAACAGGGTGTAATGCACATTTGGAAAGTACCATATCATCGATGCATTATTTTAACATGTACCTGTCAGCGTCAATATACTCGCAGGACGTTTGCGAACAGCGAACACCTCGAACTCTCAGTTCAGAATGCCAATCCTAGCAAGTTTCATAATGGCGCACTGTCACCGGATAATTAAATTTATCGCGAACCATTAAACTGATTCGGACGCAATTAAATGTGTAACGGAAAGTCCAAAGTTCAGTTCGTCTGTTCTCAAAACAAATGTTTTTATTGCAAAAATGGAAGCTTTTCTAGACCTATTATGTCATATAAAAAACATTTTTCAGAATCTTCATAGACATAGAACGTTCGGCTTTTGATATGTATTTCACTTGTCCACCTTTTGAACTCTTCCATTGCATTTAATTTTATCCGACGCATATATAATTTATAATGCGAAGGTTTCGAATGACGTCCGTCTAAGATTATCGATGACGGAATGAACAGCATTATTCAGTCGAGTTTATACGTCTGTATTGACTGGCATTGAATTTCTTATTTTAAATCGAAATTCAAACCGATTTGAATCAATTTTTTGTACAATTTTTTTGTCTATCAACTGCATGAATTTTTCTTAATGATTATCCATCTATTCTTTAAAATAAGATATCGCAGTGAATGAGATTGCAGCGCGAAATTAAAATTTTGAATCCGAATTGATGCAATATTGAACCTCTTCTGGCGCGAAATTTTCAATGTATGTCGTACAAGATTTATAAAAATTGTGCTTTGAATGTCATATCATCCAAAGTACCACGTTTTCTTGGTATTCATATCTTTCCCAGTAAACTACATTAAAAATGATCAGATTCATTTCACTTTACGACACGCTGCATTAATTTGTTTTGTTCCAAATGAAACGCATCAAATTAATGAAATACCATATCTGCCAGCTGATTATTCGTGTAAACTTTTGCATTTAATTGGTACTTTGATTCTCATTACATATACGCTGATGAAAATTCATCTCGTCAAATTACGAAATACATTTTACGAGCATATAAAGTCCAGAGCGACCTATTATTTTTCAATAACAGCTTTATTATTCTAGTTTCGTGCGTTAAACTGATTATTACTGGAGCCGAAATTTAATAACAGTTGTAAAATGGTTCAAATCTTTAGTTTCTTACCGGGTAGACGATGACTCTCAACCAACGTTTTAATCTGGAAACGAAAAGCAAACGATTATGTGACATTTCCTCCACATTTTATCGTTTTATGTACGTTTATTGGAATATGAATGTCTTGGATTTCATAACTCTCTATAAAATCTCATATTTTCGATCACCAGATTTAATTTTGAAAAAAAAATTAATATTAGAATGAAGCTGGATGCAAATTTTGTTTCTGATTGCACAGTTTCAATCTTTGATTTATTTAAGTTTCTAGTAACCAATTAAAATTTTTTCCCCACGCTTTGAAAAGTTGGATAAATAATAAATTGTACTTTTTTCGACGACCTTTAACTCAAGTAAAGACCTTTGCAAAAGCCATTTTAATTAATTCTACGAGATAAAAGTAACCCTTGAAAGGTTAAATTTCCAAAGTAAATTACGCCTGATCCATGTTCAAGAGATCGTGACTCGAGGGTATAAATGCCAAGAAAAGCGCAACGAAGATTCTGGAATTTTCGTATTAGCAAGTGAGAAAAATATTTTCACGGGGTAAGATTTCATCAAAAGAAGTATTCAAATGAAGGAATTTTTCTTACGTCGAAGTAATGAAGTATCAGCGCTCGTGACTCTTCAATTACAAACTTTCCGAGCTACCCCGCTGAATCTCATTTGCCAGCAAGGAAAAACTTTTATAACTCGAGTGTTACTTCTAAGCAATAATAATGAGCATCTCTCGCCCAACTTAAAGTGCAAAGGCACCGTTATTAATCGACTATTGTGCCGTAGTCATCGTAAAGTTCGAGAAACAAATCACTTTCTCGCAGAGTCATTCCAAAAATACAATAAATCGATGCTCTAAATCTCTTTTGCAAGCAAATTGGTTAATACCGTTTCGTCGTACTTTTTATATTTCTGTTTCACTGCATAGCGAATTGCTGATGTGAGCGAGCTTTTAGCCATAGTATAGATAAAAGCTTCATGCATCAAACTGTAGCACGCTGAAATTCAGTTCGGGGCTTATCCACTTCCATCATTTCCGCTAGCTTCTGCTTGTCGAGTTTCGAATTTTAAGAGATGCCACGAAAAAGCGAAAATTTTACAACGGCCGCCGGCCTATCCGTATTATCCTCGGCTAATATTTGCATCGGGAAAGTGTACAAACTTTATACAAAACTAGAATCGAGCTATTGACCCAACGCAATTTCTAAGGCTAACCCAATAGCCTGGCTTCCGTATCTGATGATACTCACGAGCGTAGACGCTTCGAACGGACCAACATAAAAATATCCTTGAGATTGTGCTCGATCCGATGGGCTTATAAAATAGTATTAAAGGGGACGCGCGTTCGGAAAACCAGACGTGAAAATGTGCACGATAAAATTTTTCTGCAATGGTAATTCTGGGTTTTTTTGCTGTTTAAGCTTCATTGGAAAATTCGCCAGCGAGTGCGGTTTCAAGAAAATTGGATTGTTCGAATAAACTCGTCTTCAAGCAAAGATTACTGATATTTTTATCAAGTGCACAAAAGAGGAACGAACTGACTGGAAAATGATAAAGCAATTGGAATATTTATTTATGGAAGCACCATCAGCGAGAAATTGGAGATCTTTCATCTTTTAAAAACTCAAAATTGGATCCTTTTGTGCAGGTAGGCTCTTAAGAGGAGTGAATTAAAGATAAATATGCCGAAGCCGGATCAGATATCGATCCCGGAGAAAGCCGTGGAAGTTGGAAAATCAGAACATCTGGAGGTTGCTACCTCGCCGGAAATAAAAAACGAATTTACACGAAACCCTCTTAATTTAAGCTCTTATATTCTATGCTTGTATAAGTTACGTCTTTATTCAAATAAACGAACCGAAAAAAGCGCTAAAAACACACTCTGCTTCACACTCAAGGGAGTAATTCCATTTAAAACGTGACCTTAGATGGCTCTCAATTTCGTTCGTAATTACGAAGAATAAACATTTCTTTTACTTTGTACTTTGTACATTGTTACAATGTATTTCTTCATTTAAAACAACTCATGCATTTTAATCTGAGATTTATATTCCCGGAAAAGTTTTTAACGAAGGAAAGTTCCTTAACGAGCAGAAAGGATTATTTTAAATACTCGAATCATTCGACAATTAACTCCCTCCGAGTTTGCAGCAAATTAAGCTACGGAATCTTGGAATAAGGAGCTGTTGTATTTCGTAAAAATTTCGATTTGCATTGTAGTTTTTCGATAAGGGCAAATTTATAACTTCGACGAGGGACTAAATAAAAAAATGATCGACTCAGTTACTGCTTTAGTGCTGTCGTAAAGAACGCATCCATAAAACCACGCAGCGGTCATTTCATTCATTGATTGCGTACCGCATGTTCCATTATACCATGGGGGCAATTTTCCGAATCACCCGCGAGCAATTTTACGACACTTATTTTTCTCACTTCGTCAGAGTTTGTTTGCATTCTACGTCTGAAATTGTTAACTTTAAAACCGAAGAATGAAACCGAAACCGTAAAAGATTCAGACTGTTTTATTTTTCGAAATAAAAAAAGAGGAAATAAACAAAACTGGAACCAAAATCAAAACCTAAACGTTATTTTCAGTGGGTTTCATTCCCTGTTGGAAACATTATACGAGGCCACGAATTTCACGTAATAAATTCGTGACTTTTTGATTAATGTATTTTTCCATTGATTACATTGTACTCCAAAACAGTACATTCATGGATATTGTAAAGTTTCGCTGATAAATGCATTTAATTTTTCGTATACGAACTCGAAATTAATTTCGTTTGCTTTGCCGTATTCGACAAAAAGGCAATATTTTGTTAATAAATACATCGACTGCTTGTACCCAAAAAATGAATTGCAATGATTCAATTCAAATGATGGCAAAAAGCGCCGGTATTTAAAAATATGCATTTCCAAATACCAACTTTCAAACAAAATCTTCAAAACTGTAACTCTAGGTAACATCTACATCGTAAAAACAAGTGTCGCCAGCGGCGATACTTTCGCAGTAAACTCAAAGTTACAAAGTTACACGATTACTAAAGTAACTCAGAATTCACTACAAAGTTCGAACACGTTTATTTCCGTGTAGCGTGCGAAAATTGAACGTTGTCAGTGTCAGATTCCAGGTCCAAATCTCAGGTAGAATAAACCACGATTTTTCCATTAAAAATGTCCAAAAACCTTTTTTCCGCGATTTACAGTTTCAATTTAAAAAATTCTCTATAGATAAAATGTGGTTTCCACATATGGTCATTTTTCGAAAGGATTTCAAACAAACAACGAAGATGAACACAGATGAAATTTCCTGGACAAAGTGCTTTCAAGCTCGGGCGATTTAGTGAATAATTTCAAAAAGAACTTGGCCCGAAACCAATCTGCCTTTTCTCGCAAAATGCATTTTCCCCCGACACGTTTTACATGACCCTGAGGCGACTCGTGACGGAACTTGTAGCTCAGGAGCGTGCGAAAACTATAGCATCGCAATTTACATAGGATTTTGTTCAATCGCTTTCCCAATTTCTGACGTCTTGCTTAATTTTCCCGTCCGCTTTAACAAGTGAAAACTGGGGTATATTAATGTTCCTTTTAGCGAGGCGACCATTCATGACGCAGTTTCCCCATTTTGTTGCTTTAACAATTACGCATTTCCACGACAGCATCTGAAAGAAATTTCTTTCGCGCATTACGCAGAGAAAAGAATACGGAGTATCAGGATAAAAACAAAGCTGAAAAAATGTAAACACCGCGAGGGATGAAATTCGTGATAGCGCATTCAAATACGGTCGGGAAAATTCAGTCTCCGAGGAGCCCTTCTTCCGATGGAATAGCGGGGGAGGTCTTGCGTAAGATCGTATCAATTTATGCACATGCATTGTACCGGGACGCGCAGGAGAATAATATAAAATCAGTTTTCACGGTATTTTTACCCTGTCGCTGATACACAATTTTTCTTTCTTATACAGAGCTGAATAGAATGCGAAATTGCAAAAATATTGTGATTTGGATTTAATATCGGCCATAGGGACTGAAGAAAGATTATTTTCTTCATAGTGCATTTTTTTGTATGGGGGCGTTCCACGCCAAGTCGGCCACTTTTTCAGGTGACCCCTTTTGATTTGGCTAAAAATTTCATATGTTATAGAGCCCGACAAAAAACGTATTCATGATTTTTTTTAAATTTTTTCGATGACTTTCTTAAAATATAAGTTTTTATCGAAAAACTAGGTTTTTTTTTAAACGCTCATAACTTTTCGAAAAATCCACCAAATGAGTCGTTTCTTTTCCTAAACTGCTTGTTTTCAAATGCTTTTCAATTTTCAATTTTATTTTAATCTACAAATCTTAGTTGTAGCCTCCATTTTTTTTTTAGTTCAAAGCAAAAAAATTTTTTTTCGAGATGTTTGCTATTTTTGATTTTTTTTTTAAATTCCTCAAGAAACTTTCATCAATTTAAAAATTTTCGAAGTTAGCATTAGCGTGGGCAGAAAGTAATTTCCAATTTTTTTTCAATTTTACAAATTTTTTTTTCTCATATTGCATGTTTAGACTCGATTCTACTTTAAAACATTTTTAAATATTCCTTTTTTCGACTCCTTAAACTCTTTAATATCTCTACATTGAAATCACACTCTTATTTCATAATTTTTTAAGTAAAATAATTTAATTATTAAAAAAATTAAAATACAATTAACTCAAAACAAATGCACGTCAACATGCGGATTCGTGCAGTAATATAATTGAATTATTTTACTTAAAAAAATATGAAAAAAGAGTCTGATTTCAATGTCAAGATGTTAGAGAGTTTAACGAGTCAAAAAAAGGAATATTTGAAAATGTTTCAGAGTAGAATTAAGTCCAAACATACAATATAAGGAAAAAAATGTTGTAAAATTGAAAAAAAATTAGAAATTACTTTCTGCCCACGCTAATGCCAAATTCAAAAATCTTCAAATTGATGTAAGTTTCTTAAGGAATTTTTTCAAAAAAATCAAAAATGGCACTCATCTAAAAAAAAAATTTTTTTGCTTCGAACTAAAAAAAAAAAATGGAGGCTACAACTAAGATTTATAAATTAAAAGAAAATTTCAAATTGAAAAGCATTCGAAAACAAGCAATTTAGGAAAAGAAACGACTCATTTGGTGGATTTTTCGAAAAGTTATGAGCGTTTAAAAAAAAAACCTAGTTTTTCGATGAAAACTTATATTTTAAGAAAGTCATAGAAAAAATTGTAAAAAAATCATGAATACGTCTTTTGTCGGGCTCAATTACATCTACAATTTTCAGCCAAACCAAAAGAGGTCACCTAAAAAAGTGTCCGACTTGGTGTGGAATGCCCCATAGACAATAATTTTATCGACAGGCAAACAAATTTATGCCATCACAATTCTAACTTTGCAACAGTGTGTTTTTGTACTTTTTTGTTTACAATATTAGTATTGAATATTTTTCAAAATTTCCTGACTTTTCCCTGATTTCCAGGTATATCACTGATTCAAATTTAAAGAGTGCATAAATACGATTCAAACACATGTTTAAACAGCATCAACACCTGAAAAGACAAAAAGTAACAGGCTCCAATCTTCCGAATTTAAAATGAAAATTCCAGATACTCTTCCAATACAACCCTCCCGACTATTATTTACGGATAAATCTGCGATTAAAAATTTGCACGTGGCGAAAAGCACGAAAGGGTAGAAAGGAAGGGAGCGCGGATAAAAAAGTGTTTTGAATACGTATTTCACTTGATAAGTCACTTATCGCAAAAACGCAACAATTTACTTTCCTGGCAAAATAGCCCATAAATCAGGGAACATTTAACCCCGCAGGAACGTGATCCTAGCAGTCTATAGATCATAAAAGATTTAAAGATACTCGAGCACCGATTCAGTTACATGTAAAGGAGAAACTTGCACGAACGAGTCACAGACGTGCTTGGCACGTCTGTGGTCAAGCGAAGAAGCGAAGTGAAATACACGAGCAGAATAAATAGTTTCAAAACTGTCATCCACTGTCGTCCGCTATTGCTTTAGCAACTCTAACTGATATGAATGATTTGCTGGCTCACATAGTTACATTTATGGTTAAAATTCTGCGACAGAACATAACTTGTTCGAAGTAGTTTCAAGTCGAAATTAAAATGAAAAATCTTTCTTGCGACGGTCGTGGACTTGATAAAATTGGTTCGTATTTGTTTAAATGGGAATATAAATGTATAAACTTTATTGCATCGCACTTTTTCTTGCGTTATTTCAAATGTTCATATTATTTTAATTCTTTTCTGCATCGAATGAAACGTGAGTTACGTGTTTTAGCCGCGTCGGTTGTTTCGCAGTTTTTACGTGTTTTATCTCCAAGCGGAATAAAGAATCTGTGAAAGCGGTTTTTGCATTGCTCTATACATTCACGAGAATATATTTACAAGTGTGGGTTAATAAAAGCAATTTTGGTTTTCAAAGAAAAAAACTTGGACTTGCATTGCAAAGTATTCTTTTCGTTTCTGCTGTACCTCAAGGAATCTCTCAGGATGAATAAAATAAATAACGCGAATGGAACTTTTCGCTTTCTTGATGTCGGATAAATGCGTGTAATCTTCGGTAACAATGCTTCCGAAAAGATTTAACAAACCAGACAAATACTCGAGAAAACACGAGGAATTGTTACCTGGTTTTTGCCCAGCTTCTTCGTAACATTAAAAGTATAATGAAACGTACCACATTCATCTTGCTAATCATCTCATTGTCCTCCGGAAAAAATGCATTAAACATTTTCGACAAATAAAACGACGAACGAACTAAAAACAACAATTCCTTGCCAATCCTTCTTCGACTCTTGTTTTATATGGTGAAAACTTCTATTTGAATTGTGCATTTAAGTGGATAAAACATGAACGCAAGAAGTTTCGTTTTCGTATAAATTTATATTGTAATGAGAACGGAACACAAAAGAATTGTAGAACCCTTGACCTGTGAACTTAAAGGCTCGGCGCTAGGTTATTAATTACATATTAATGCAGATTTTGAGTGTATTTGTAATACCATCACTGCTAACCCTGAGGGCTATTACACATTGCAAACTACTTTTCTTTTATTAACGGCAAACTTTTAAAATTTTAATCACTGCTCAACTTTAAAAATGTCTGCAAGTATCCGAAAACGTTCCACAATATGCAATAAAGTTTGTATTTTCAGAGAACTATTTTTTTTAAACAAATGAAACGAAAAGCAACCAAATCAATGCAATTTTCTAATGTTTCAAAATCAATTCAATTTGTTTTACATTCACTCATCAAGAACGAGTAGAATCGCCGCAATGCGGGCAAATAAACCGTAACGTACACAAAAGGTTATTTAGATTCTTTAGCACAGAGAAAATTTCGACCACGTTGATTTCCGTCGTTAACATTGTGGTCTTGATTCTCCAACTGTACGTGCTACGATTTTCAAGGCAGACAAAAGTTTTCTTTTTCCCCTCATAGAAGATAATCTACTGTAAATCAGTGCCCGAGTGTGGTCAGACGTTAAGCCGATACAAGAATATAGCGCTGCAACAATCGGCTTAACTGGACGGCAAATGACGTGGATTTCTGCTGTCATATTGACGTCACGTGGTATCAGCTTCGATAACGCCACTTTCACATCGTGTCCGACATTCGTGTACTCACTTTAGTGAGCTTTCACATCGTATGATGACGTGTACTGACAGCGATCCCTACATTTAATCACATTATTCGACCGCTAAGCTTTAAAAAAACTCGGGAATTCGTTGTGAATGAAGAATAATTGTTACCATATTGTGGGAAAGGTCGCATCCCGCACCGTGAACCCTGAACTTAAAATTGGCAGTTAACGCATAAACTCACTTATTGCATGTGACCCAGAATTCTTGTGCGACAAATGCGATCACCCTTTGTGTACCGTCCCTTGTTCTTGGATATGGAATTACCGGAAGTTGCCAGCATTAATTATTGACAGGAGAATCTGAATATCACATATGGAAC
>JABFQM010001758.1:0-18840 GCA_022816865.1 Zelostemma sp. ZL-2020
TCAAGTTAAAAAAAATTATAGCTAAGTTATTTGTACTTTCTTGTTCGTAAACCAATGTGAAATGGACACATTTGGCCACTTAAATTATCATTACCTCCAAATATGAGTATTCACGGCGCATATTTTCAATGGGAAGTTTGCCTTACTACCTGTAATCAGAACTGCGGTTCTGTACTTTTCTTACTTTTTTCCATTAAATACGTAGATACTTTACATTACACGCATTCTTCACTATTCATATTTATATGCGATGATGTAGTATATTATAATTCCATAAGTAGATGATAAAAATAATTAATCCTCAAGCGTCAAATAACACTCCTGATTATCAACTTATTAATTACAGCATGAAAAATTTTCATAAAATGAATTTGACGGCTGTTAAAAGCTTGTTTTTCTTAGCGTGCGAAATCACGAAATTCCATGAAAGATGCGGAAGACAGTACAGAAGACAAGCGTAAATGTCGTGCCAACAAATGACGTTGATGCCGAATTGCGACGGTATATTGAATTTGGATTGTACGGGTTTTTGCTGCTGTAAGGATTGTACTGGTTTCCTGGATATTTTTGGTTGTTGGTAGGGTATTGCGGGTACTGCCCACCTTGGGAAGGATATCCAGGCTGCTGGGGGTAACTCTGGCCAGGTGCTGGCATCCTATTCTGCGTCGGATAAGGTGGGTATCCAAGATCGGTACGCGATGGATTGCCGTTGTTTGTTGGATAAGATGGATATCCGTGATTGTTTGAACTTCCGGATTGGCTTGGGTACGCTGGATACACCGGGGCCCCATTCGAGTTGATGGAAGGGTATACAGGTCTTCCTCCAGGCAGATCGTCTCCCTCTGCTGGAGGCGCATTTGCATTTGCGTAAGGATTCGAATTGGCATAAGGAGAGCCATTTTCTGAATGAATCGGCGTGTTCGCTCCAGCGGAATCGTATCCTGAAAAATGTTTCGATTTGGTGGTCGATCCTCGCGGTACACACTTTTCACACATTTTCTTGGAATCGTTTGCAAGAAAAGCACATTTTAAGCTTTTTTTAGTCGTTTCCGTTTTGGTTTATGACTTTGTATTGATCGAAATTTGCAGATAGAAAAAGATCGAAAAATAGCACTATTAAGAGCATTCTGGAGTCACTTAGTTACCGACCTTTTCCATTGTTAAATCGGCATGTTCTAAAATAAATGTCCGAATTTGATTTGACTTGAAGAATTCGTACGAAATTCAACATGGCGACAGATAACGTACTCTTGTACGGTACGAAACTTGCAAATATGTTGAAAAATAACGGTAAAAGGGAATAATAATGGTCTGCTGGACTAAATACGCAGCGATCTTTTACCCCTGGAAAAGTGCAACCATCCAAACACTCGCGCGGAATAGTATCTTTGTATTATTATTCCATTTTACTGTTATTTTTTAACATATTTGCGAGTTTAGGACCGTAGAAGAGTACATTATCTGTCGTCGGGTCAAAGAACAATGGAAAAGGTCGGTAACTAAGTGACTCCGGAATGCTGGCCGCCAAATGCAAGAGTGAATTGGAAAAAATATCTATAAGGTAACAGAATTGATTTTATCTAATATGCCAGTACAATTTATTTAACAATATCTCCTTCACGAAAAAAAATACGCGGAGGAAACAATTATACAAAAATGCTCGTAACAAACAATGGCAAATTTGAACTATTTTTACCGGTGACAAATTTTAATTGCTCAGCTAATTTGCATGTTCGACTATTTGTATTGTTTACAAAACAATTTGCAACAACTTTACGGTAGCGCTTTGAGAAAATTTGGATTTGCAAAAAAGATACATGCATTTGTTCAGCAAGTTGGTCAAAAATTCTTTGAACAAATGCATGTATTTTTTTTGAAAATGAATATTTTTTCAAAGCGCCACGGTAAAGTTGTTTCCAATTGTCCTGTGAACAATATAAATGGACGAATCTGCAAATTAGCTAAGAAATAAGAATTTTTCACGGGTGAAAACTGTTAAAATTTGCAATTGTTCGTTACGAGCATTTTTGTATAATTTTTTTCTCCGTGTATTTTTTTTCATGAAGAAGAAGACATTGTTAAAAAATTATTCTGACATATTAAATGAAATCAATTATGTTGCATTATAAAAGTTTTTTCCAATTCACTCTTGCATTTGGCGGCTGGACTACCTTAAGGTATGCAAGGAAATTCCAAGTTTGGTATAACGATGCTACACATCAGAAAACATTCCGTGCATCAAGATAAGCATGGATCTAAAATTACTTGAGCAATTCTTAAACGTTCAGATAATAGTAAATGAAAACGGCATTCGATAAGAAAAAGTATGATATTCTATAGTTGAATTCTCTACATTTTTCTCTGGAAATAAGTTGTTCTATCGTCATATATCGTACAATGTCCTTGCACAATTATTCTATCTCCAAATGCTAATAATAAGATATTGCAAAAAGTCGAGAGATTTCGTAGTTGTATAATCACGGAAAATTGACTGTTTTTTTTTTAATACGATGCTTCATGAAGTATTTGATTAGAAAATATCCTGGTCATTTTTTCAGTTCATTCGATTATTTTCATAAAACTAATTTGATCATTTTTGCAATGAAATTCTTCAATTGGAAATCGTGAATTCGAATGTGATAAAAATGAAAACGAAAATAGAAAAGTCATTTCATTTCGACACAAAGCTTTTTTAAATAAATTTTACAAAGTTTTCACTTTGGCGAAAATATTGATTTTTATAACTTCGATAGTGTGTATTCCCAAACGCAACTTTTATTTCGGTTTGGAGTTTTTCAAAAGAACATTGAGCGAGCACAGAACGTGAACGTGGCTTATGTACATTTGGGTGAACATATTTACAGGTTTTCAAATTATAAAGAATAATAATTGCGGGTGAATATTCTTTTTTGAAATCGAATAAAAATTACGAACTTGTATAGCTCAAAGTGACACGAATTTGAGTTTATTTTTGGGTACAAATTTTAAAAATCATATTTTCAGATGCAAATTAAATGTGTATCAAAATCTCATCCGTAAAATGTCTTTTGGGAGCGTCCAAGAACTTATAAATAAATGTGGAAATCGATTTTTGATAAGGTGAATGTACGAGGGATCGTCGTGTGAAGCCCAGTTATTGTCGCCAATTTCAGAGCTACAAAATCTTGAATAATTTTTTTGCAAAACGCAGGACTATGACAATTTAAAAAAATCTTATATTTTATTTGCATACAAACTAATTAGTCCAGAAAAATATAAAGAAAAACAATTTGATTAATTA
Source organism: Zelostemma sp. ZL-2020 (assembly GCA_022816865.1). Taxonomy (NCBI): domain Eukaryota; kingdom Metazoa; phylum Arthropoda; class Insecta; order Hymenoptera; family Platygastridae; genus Zelostemma; species Zelostemma sp. ZL-2020. Next base: position 3,281 of record JABFQM010001758.1, read on the forward strand.
ATTCTAAACAGAAATTGACGATATCACCAAACGGCAGTGGCGATTCCTCGTGCACTTACTTAAGTCAATTAATAATTGACTTTAAAGGACTTATTAATTAAAAAATCACTCATAATAATACTTTTTCCGGAAACAAAAAATGTGTGTTTGAAAATTTCTTCTGTTTCAACCTCTGAATAAATTATTTCGAAATAAAAGCACCTTTACGAAGTGTTTTAGTATTTCAAAAACATGACTTTTAGCCCGTTGAGTGTAGAGTTCTCTTAATGAAATACCAGTCACCAGATATTAAAACGTGAAACACTCATGTGCATAAGCGTACTTGAGTAACACCCAAAGGAACGTAAATATTAACTACAGAGAGCTACGTTCGTGGACGGCTAAACGTATAATACAATAAAAAGCAGCTTTTTTGCTTCCGCCATCATTTGAAGAGATAAAAAATTCGAGTAGACAGGGGTTTTCGAATCTTCGATGAATTTGAATCGATCAAAATTTTGTAAAAATAGCAGAGATAAATTCTTCATTTTTAAATGAAACTATTAATAAATATTTCGTGTAAAAACGATGTATACAAATTTTCAGAAAAATATTATAAATGGCAGAAACATATTTTGAATAATAGGGGTTCAAAGGGCAAATGCGCAAAAGAAAACAAGCGAAGATAAAATGGTCACGGTTACTAGTTTATAACTATTTTCTTTCTCGTTCAATAACTGCGTGAAGAAGTGGAAAGCTGGTGTGCATACAGATTGTTTTCGCGTAATATGCAATTTTCAACTTTCCGCCATAGTATATTGTGCGTGAAGTAATAGAATCACATAAACTTTCGCAGTGGTATTCATGACAAAAATGATTGCTTGTGTAAAGATAAGAAACATTGCAATCTCGTAAATTTTGATAATATAAATAAAAAATATTCTTAACAACTCATAACATATCAACGAGCGATAAGATATATCAACATTTCGAATCCAGAAATGCCTAGAGAAAAATTGTATGTATCAGTTGCATCAATCGGTGCAACCATCACATCAAAAAACGTAGCGATTGCATCAATTCGAGCAACCGTTGCCTCATTTCTCTCGGTGCAATTTTTCGATGTTTTATATATTTTTCCCATATCATAATATGTGAGGTACGAAAGAATATTAAGTAATGTATCGAAAAGACATTTATGGGCTACACTGTACACATTCCAGCCTTCACTTCAAACCATAACATAATAAAATTGTTTATTATTATTTATAGATTGTATGTGCATTGGATATACCAAACTGTTGTAGGGATGTGCATCGCTATATTATTGAATTTCTCAACCCATAACCTTTTGTAATGTTGGCAAATTGTTACCCTTTTTGTACAAGTTACCTTTTTATGAAAGAAAAAAAATACAGTAAAACTTTCACATCATGTACTCTACTATCTTTCTAAATCAAAAATATTTGTTATTTGTGGACACATTTTTTGTATCAAGTCTTTTTGAATCGTTGAAAATTGACAATAAAAACTATTTTTAAATATTTGCATCATTTCTTCCATTTTCTATTGTTCTTATCTTTAACTTATCATTGAAAATAAACTAATTTTTAATACAAATACTGATATTTTTGTTCGTAAGAGAGACTTCAGAATTTTTAAAAAGTAAAGAAACTGATTTTTCCACTTCTGAAGAAAATTAATCGATCTTGTTATCAATCACTGCTATATTGACCCATTATGATTATTTTCTGTTGCTATCGACAAAGGTCATGCAATGTGCAATGCTAAATAATCTTTTTCAAAACTGTAATTCATAGAATGAAAAAGTGATCAAGTGATCTTACGAAACGTCCTGAAAAACTTTCAATAGAGAAGTTAACAATTGTCAAAAAATTGATTTTCCAGAGCTCTATACGTATAATATAGAGAATTCGTTGAATTTTCTAAATAATCTGTGAAAGTTTTACCGCTTTGAGTATTTTTCAGCTGTGCACAGCTATGTAAATAATGCATTGTTGGCACCCCATACACCCATAACCACTATTATCGTCACAATAAGTAGTAAAGCACTGTTTTTATTATTTAATTCGAGATTGCTTTAAATATTTCACCAATTAAACATTGATTAAAAAAGGTATCTAACCGAGCGGTCGTAATTTACTGTCGACCAGGACTAATCGCGTCCTTATATTGACGTTTTTATTCGTATTTTTTCATATTTTGAAAATAAATTAATAAAATTGTAAGGAGCGAGAATGTAATGTCCACTAATCACCATAACAAGAACGGTTTTTTTCGAACAGTAAAATGTTCTTATCTATTTTTGAACTATTGTTGTGAGAGGTGAATGAAAATGGTTTTAATACGAATTGTATTAAAATAAAATTCAGGAAAGCTTGTACAAACTTATAACATTCCATGCATATCGTTCGTATGACATTACACATGTGAAATTGAAAACTTGAAGAAAAATAGTACAAAAAAAGAATGAAGGAGGATGCAAAGCAATATTAAGCTACTAGCAACAGGTGCGAAAATAGTCATACAATACGATGCGATGAAATTTCGTAAATTTTATTGCACTCGATACAATTATCAAGAAGAATCCAGAGGTGAACATAGTTAAAAAATGAAAAGAACCAGGGTGTTCTATCCACCCCGTAAAATATTTCTGAATAAAAAAGCAAAACTTATCAACTAGTTTTACGTAAAAAATAATCCCCACGTTTCCGATGTTAGTTTTTTTCGTTAAACTGGTCAACAAGTTTTGCTTTTCTTGATCATAAATATCTGGTAGAAAGAATGCCGCTGTTCCCTACATTTTTTAATCGAGTATAAAACACTTATATTATTGCCAAAAATGTTTTTGGAGGTTACTTCAACCTCTGAATCCGTCTGAATCTTTTTTATTCAATTAATTATTTTTCCGCTCTTTTGAAAAAAATAACTTTCGTTTGAGTACAAAATTTCCAATAAAAATAGATAACATTTCAAAAGATAACAATGTCTAAAAACTACAAATGAAGTTTGAAAAGTACAATAACAATGCAAAATAAAATAACTCACCTAAACCAGGAACAGTGTTGACACAAGAGGGTTTTCCATTCTCAGTCCTGCAATATTGACCACTTGGACAAAACATAGTTGCACAGGTTTTCCCTAAAAATTGTGTCTCAAATTTAATACATTCAAAAAATATCAACAGCAACGAATTATCATTCGAGTCAAAATTTCACCTGTATTCTCCGCTTTTTTGCAAGTTGGATATTGCCCACATTGATTGGGCGCATTAATCGTACACGGGTCGTATGCTAAGACGCAAACCTCACTGTTCAAACAGCCGATGTCCTTGCAAGTTCTACCGTACTCTGTAAAACAGAAAACCAGTGATATAGTTTCGGAATTATATCTTTTCTGAGTGTTCAACTCATAGTCATCTGTGACGTTTATTGAAAATAACGACTTCTCCCCGCTGGAAACTGAATACCAATTAGCCAAACATTTTCACGTCCTGCGAGTACGAGTAATTTTAATTAAGTACATTGTCGTATATACATACGGAATCGTATTTTTATTTGCAAAGATTTAAAGTTACTGATAATTTATGATATTCATATAAAAGTTGCTAATATTTATATTCCTTGCTCTGTAAATATTTATTCTATCAATTATAAATAACCGAAATTGTGAAAACATCAATATCTCTCGAGTACTACACTGAGAAAACAACAATCTACGTTGTAAGTGACGCTATATTGTATCATAAAAAATGTAACTATTAGAAGTCGTAACTGATATGATACTATTTACAATATTTCTGTGAAGCTCTGAATTATTGTATTTATCTATGTTTATCTGTATCACACGAGCAACAATAATTACAATTTGAAATCGTAGTTCTTATACTTAACAATTTGCACTATAACTAGTGCGATTTAAATAGTAAAAGTTATTGTGTTGAACTGGTGCCTATTTATCGTCAATGGATGCTTAAAAAACTTGTTCAATAGTTTCAAAGTAGCATACTTTATTTTTGAAAAATACTGTGGTTTCTTTGAAAAAAGTATTCATCGGAATAAAAATTATTAATTTTTTTCTAAAATAAATAGGCAAGTTTTTTCTTCAAGTTTTGTAACATTCACAAATGATTGTGAATTTCTAAGATAGCTACACGTTATCTACAAATGTAAATGTTTTTGACGGCTTTAACACAAATCGTTTTCGTCGTCACCTTATCCGTTGTATTTTAACCATCGCTTGATCCTACTCTTGCTCGTTATACATTCGGTATTATCATTAGTATTGATTTTATTATCATTTTGCGAGATATTTATTGTTATTACGTTTATAAAATTGTTGAATTCTCGAATATGCCACAGATTTCGCATATGCTATCGGTCCTCATCGATTTTTGCATCTCATGAAATTTCGTCATCTTTTATATGTATATATATATGAACAGTGTAAATGAGCAATTATTTGAATAATCAATTGAATAAATAAATACATAAATAATTAAGAATAAGCTCTATATTTTTTTATTCCTTAACATCCATTTCAAGAACTTTATATGCGATCAGAGTTGGCTCAGGGACAATTATTCTCAACATAGCATAGTAATAAGTTGGTGAAACAGGAGAAGTAGTCACGGGTTAAAATAGTTGAATAAAATTAGATACATAACATGACTCAAATTTAACAATTCAATAATTTTAAATCCTGTAATTTCCGAAACCGCGCTCTATCTACCGAGTAGAATATTGTTTAATTAAAAAATCAAAATTTGTTAACCAATTTTACAAGAAAAAAAACCCTCCGTTTACGATTAAAAATGACAAAGGGCTGTTCATATACATATAACGTAAGAATTTGGAAAAAGACATGAATATTTTGATAAGGTAAATCCGGGTGAGATGGAACACCGGGAGAAATGGAACACTACCGCTAATTCTTACCCTATTTCATCGAGTATCGCGGCGATCAATGTGAAGGTATCTCGTTATGCGTAAACAAAAGAAAAAGTGCAGGCATGTCATTCGCATCATTATCGGTGAAGTTATTTGCGGCTGTTAAAAGCAAGTTGCGTTTCAGAGGCCGGAAATTGCTGTGCTTCTGATTTCTTTACTATGTTATCGTTTTTGTCAATAATTTTTCTTCCAAAACAAAAAATTTATGACATTTGAACTATCTTTGTTGTGTTGTCGCATTTAATACATAATTAACAATGGTTTCCGCACACGAACTGCGTGTTCCATCTCACCCGGAAAGTTCCATTATTTCCGAAATTGACTTTTCTTCTCCGGAAGTGTGTGAAACCACGAAAAAAAGACTAATCAGGAATGCTTTTCGTGTCTTCAAACTAGGGCGTTTAAACAAGAAATCCATATATTCACTTCAAATTTTTATGCAATTTTGCAGCTACGGCAGCCATTTAAAAAAGGTGTTCCATCTCACCCGGATTCACCCTACTGGAAAAAAGTAACTCATCCATCAAAAATACATCTAGTCGGGCAAGAGTATCTAATTTGTGAGCTCTAAGTAGAGGGTTCGAATCCTGGTAGGGTCTTGCATGAATAATATGCAAATAACGAGGATATAATTGATGGAATGTGACTTATCGAAAATCACTATCAAAAATAATAACTATTACTGGAATGTTATCTAAATTTCAAACATTTCTATTCCCATGTACGAATGTTCAAAAGTCTGGAATCATCAAAACGTCCACTCTTAGTAGTTGTCAGAAAAGAACTCTTTTGCGCATTATTCACTTTCATGTCCAACTTTACGTACGTTTGTAATTACAGAGCAAAGTACAACACAAGTACTCTCTGCACGGCCTTATTCAAACAAAATGTCACAGTTCACACCTAGCAACAATATAAAATTTATAATAGTACTACGGTTTCCAAGAATATAAAAAAGAGAACGAAGAAGCTTATTTTCGTTTCACTGCTAGCGTCAGCGGTCATTTCTGACCCGATGAACGGAGTCTGTAATATAAATATCGTATCGACCAACCACCCTAAGTGCTATGATGCATTTACGCCCAACCTTGCTACCTTTGAATTAACATCGTACCCTGATAATGCCTGTAATCGTAATTCTATTTAATCAACCTCATGTAACATTATCGATTCCCAATCATCGTCTCCGGTGTCGTCAGCAACGCGTTGAATAACGTCGTCTAAAACTCATTACGTCTGGTTTTGGTACTACCGCCTTTGTTTTTATACCATGCAACGAAGCTTCGAAAGTAATTTCATTAATGAACAGTTTCTTTTGTCGACTAAATAACCATTTCGTTAGACATCTCTTTAATGAAATTGGGAAAAGAAATCTACTGTTGTATTAATTAGTGCCGAGAATGAACTCAACACAGTGTATTAAATGAAAAAACGCCTTTTTACCGTTTAAACATTCACAAATTTCATTATATTTTAATATTAAAGTTTATGGAAATTGTTGTCACGTGCACATGTTTTTGAAATACTTTTTTATACTTACTGGAATATGGTACAGCTTCGACGACAGCAAGTACAAAAGCTATTGCCCAGAAGATTGCGCTGGCCATTGTGATGGATAATTTCTGAAAATAAATATTTATGCTTGTCAGAATTATCGCTTGAGGATGAAAAAATTCTTGAAAAACATATGTTGACTGAAAGAGGTTTCGTTTCGCAATGGGAATTGGGCAAAATGAACAATCTGTTTTCCCAGCGTCAGACAAGAATTTTAGCCTAGAAGGCGACCTTTGTCCATACATTTACGGAATCACGAAGGAGCGGTGGCGTTGCAGCATTAATTAAACTCACAGTGGACAAAAATAGATACACTGCTATTGTTTGCACTCACTTGGAACACGAAGGATATTCACAACAATTATTTCCCGTGATTTCAAATTCGTTATCTGTTATTTCCTTTTAAGCTATATCTTCGTTATTTATGTGTAGATAATAAAACATGATTCACGAGGAGTAACAAAAAAAAATTCCTCTCAATCCATTCAATCGCGCAATTAGTGCACGTTTATCCCTACCGATGAGTAAAGCGTTTCCCAGAAAAAAAGTGCATGACAAAGTATTTTTATGATGAATATAGTCTTCGTGGTGAATGCTTGATCTTACAATACTGACACTGATACATCAGCAATTCCTAGTGGAAGATGCTGTTGAATTCCCGAACTTGTTTAACGGTAAGGAAAAAGTCATTTTGGAACTCGAAATTAATATTGACAGTGAAATACTTGTGAAATGAACGCAGTCACATAAAATTATTCTAAAGATGTTTTCTTGATCCATAAATAGTTGACCTTTCTTCTCAGCTAGAGAGATAGTAGGATCGAAATATTGTACACATCACATTATTGACATGATGGTTTCAATTTTTCAATCGTCATTGCATATCACTCCACTTAACTCCCCTACTGTTTTCTTCAACGCAATGGAACATTTTTACGAGATCAGTGGTATAATTTAACACCGGAATATTAAAGCACCTGAAAAGCCAACAGGCCAAATTGGTCTATTACAATTTCCTTCGAAATTAATGGTATGATATATCCAGTGTATTTAATTTTATCCTTTCGAAGTTGGCAAATTACGACCGATTTCTGACTCACTGTAACTTAATCCAAGAGAATGATTTTAAACATTCGCGTCAATCTTGTATAATTATTTTAATTGTCTCTAAATCAAGAAAATTGTTTTTATTAAAAAACAAACTTTGTTTCTGATTTTCTATTTCTTCTACTATAAAGAGTAATCTGATCACACAAAAAAATTTACTCGAAAGAATAAAAATTGAAATGATAAAATAAGGTAAATGCCCCAGTAATGGCCACCTTTGCTCCAGTAATGACCAGTGTCTTCATTCATTGATAAATTATAATTACTTGACCATAAAAATCATTTCACGTGTCGATTAGACCTGAATCGAAAATCACAAAAACACCGATTTCGGCTCCGCTTTTAATAAAAATTGACCATTACTGGTACACTGGCCATTGTTGGAGCATTTACCTTATATTGTAGAAGCAAAAAATTATTTCATACTCCGATAATGTATTTTTCTTGCTACACACAAAGAAAAAGTTTGTTAAGCCAGAAAACTTTTCATTAATTTAAAATATGTTCAATTGTTCCATAATTACAAATTTTGTCGAACTAACAATCATTATTGTCTAATCAACAAAATTATGGTTTTGTTAGATTCAAAAACTATTTTCAGTATCAACGGGTTTCTTCTTTAAAGCAAGGGAGAATCAAGTTAAATCGAGGAGAAAATTCGACTTATTTCTCTATGTATATAGTAAATTTTTTAGTACGCAAATTTCCGTGTGTATATAGTGAATATGTTATAACTTTCTATTTGCATTAGTGATATAATTCGTATAATTCAGTATCGAATAGTAATTGAATCAAAAGGCAATTAAGAAGGAATATCTCTCATGCAAGTAGGTAGTAGCGTGCAGCGCATTGTGTTGATGTCAAGACATCAACATCTCCTAATCAAAATTTCTAAATGATGTCCGACAAGATAGATATACGCTCATCACACTGACGTTGACTTTCATTGTTACAGAGTTTCCTATAACTCTATGCAAATGCATAACTGATGCTTGAAAAGCGATCCTGTCATTTACGCATTGCGCTAAATTATATTTTCCGCTACATATAAAATCGAAACATCGTTTGCATAACTTCCGAGCAAGTTCCAAATAATGTTAGATTACCACGTAGCATGAATAATTGAACTTGTAATTACAATTTGTGAATTTGGAATTCCATATCTTATGCTGCAGTTACTTTTTAATGGAAAAAAACTCGAACTAATGTTATTTATTATTATTTTTTAAATAACATTTTTCGCTTTCAGAAATCGTATAAAAGCAGGAATCTAAAAAGTTTCGAAAATATGAGTCGATCTAAATTTCTGGGGAGAGTTCTTGATTGAAATAATACTCTCGAATAGAAGAGAAAATGTGCGCACTCGTTAATTTTTTTCAAGGTCACCATACGCACTAAGCGGCTTTACTTTTGGCTCAATTTTTCAGAAAGAGTCATTCTAAAACGATGAGAAACAACATTCAAATTTCTGCATGCATGCATTTAATGTACGCACATGCATTTTCATTTACACGCGCATACACACACCAGATAAACAGACACGCACCGATGACTAGTTCCTCAATGAATTGCTAAGTCGAAAAGCGTCGGGTCTGAACGCCGTGTGAGAAAATCCAGCTTTTCGGCAAGATTCCACTGCGTTATGAAGTTTGTTCCTTGTAAGATTGAACTTCTACACTTTGCTCAAATGCCAATGGGAAAAATCGATATGTCACACATAAAACAACGACGTACCTCGCAATTCTTTGGTCGACGACTACTTCGTATAGTTGAAACTGTAACACTGACTCTGAGACTACTGAGAGAGAAGTGAAGTATGTAGTGGTTACCCAGAGAAGCGGAGGGGAGATGACGAACGCTTGGCTCTCCGAAGGCTGCGAAGTGACTATGTGTGGAAGAAGGAGAAGGGGACAAAGAAAGAGAGAGAAAACATGGTATAAGGTGGGCTCAGAATTACGAGTATCTGTTCTTTGCGTTCTTTCACATTTTTTAGGTAGAAAAGAAATATTTTATATGAAAATATGTAATTTCACCATTTTCTTCATCGGAGCGTGAATGTAAATTATTTCAACGAAAACAGCAATTGAAGTATTTTACATTATAATTTATCTGACGATGAAATTTTTTATTTTTTAAATTGTATTATTTTAATTTGCAATTCAAATTTTTCCGCTTCATGTTTGTTTACCAAATTCTTTCCGATTTATACCCAATTTTATTTCTATTCTTAAAGAATTTCTATTCATTTGAAAAATACGTTACTTAATTTTTGTCAACTGTATTATTTTTGAACAAGATTTTATTTTATCATTTTTCTGTTTTTAGAGTTCTACTTTTTACATGTATGCATGTATAAATAAATGAATAAGTACATATTTTATCGAATCAATAAAACATTTCGTTAAATGCAATGAAATATTCGAGTTCTCTAAATAATGTTATTCTCGTCGATTAAAAAAAAATATTCCAGCTAAATTTTATTGTGCAGTTTCTAAAATTTCTTGTTTGGTAATAATTTTGTTACTTTTCTCAAATTTATGTCAATCCTAAAAAATAACTTTTTCAATGTTGAATAAAATAATTCAGAAGCAACGAAAATTTTTCTGAGCACCGTGTACATGAAAATAAAAGAGAGAGATGGAGCATGAAGAGCAAGAGATGGAAAAACAGTAAAACGCAGGAAGGAGAAAATACGTCACAGAAGAATGTGACGTAGGTAGGTCAGAGAGAAGGACTAATAGCGTTAGGGGTGGCACGGATGAGTACTCTAATCCTTTCCTGTTCTGGAAGAGAAAGGTAACTTTGATATCGGCATCGATATCTGATACATGCAGATAAAAAGTATTAGAACATTTTAGAGTATGACGTGTAAAGCGAGAAAAAAGATGACGTAATCGACTTTTACGTTACAATAAAGGCCTATGAAAATAGAATTTATAAACAAATAATTTTCATAGTTTAGATACTACATCTTTTATTTAGAAGAAATTATATTAGAAGGCGTGGTAGTGTCTTGGTCCAAGTAAAAACAAAATAAACAATAGACGTTAAAAGTCTCGATGTACTGAAAAATGGTATCGTGCTTTTTGCAATTATTTATATTTGTTAATTCAATAATTTCTAATCGTATCAGTATTTGCAAATAAAAATTGTAACGTTTTACGATTTATGCCATGCCCTTGACGATTTTATATCGTATAAAACTTTGAAATTCATACTCCGAAATTCGATCATTCTCTGGTCGATGAATTAATTTTACTCAAAACACCTGATGCAGCAAATTTTCGGAGTTGAATTAATTTAATTCGAGATAGTTGACATCGAATACGCAGTGCAGGAACTGTTCAAAGCGCACTTTGAAAAAGTCGCGTAATTCTACCTAGTGCACCTTATATAGAAAACGTAAAGCCCTTCTGATAAAAGTCCAGGATGACTAATCTTTTAGTGCTGAAAAATGTCTTGAGAAATGTCAAGACGCTTCAGTTCTCAACACAAACTTACCATGATTTTCGGGGCTTTTCCAATTCAAGCTTTCACCACTTTCAGCATGGTGGAACAAAAATTCTAGTTGTTTCAAAATATAATTTAAAATACCCCAACAGTGTGGCGCATAACATTCACAAAGAAAATAATTATAGGAAAACTACTATTAACCATTTATTAACCCGATTACATTAAGCATGCGACTGCATTCAAAATTTATGTGTGATGTGGTAAAAATTAATTTGAGGCATTCCGGAAAATAAATCTCAAGTCTGATCAGACCAAGTCAGACATGAACAAGCCCACTTTTCAAGTTTGATGAGATTTGTGCAAGGTTAATAAGATCTGATTGGACTAATTGCTCAAGTAGACCTAGATTTTGTCCTCATCTGACCATGGCTAATCAGATTTCAGGTAGTTTTTCTGCAACAATGCAAACAAAAAGTAACGCTTCGAGTATTTATGGCGACCCGAGTCCGAATTTTGGTCCTTCTTAGAACCTCCGCATTCCGACATTTAGTAGACCTAAGGAGTTCTAAATAGGGCTTATTTGAATACGATTTTAGACCCTACTTTGGACCTCCAAGTGGCAGTTATTTCCATTTCTGCCACTGGAAGGCTTCAAATAGGACCTACATTTTATATTTAAAATAGTCTTCTGAGCATGCTTTATGGAGACCGCGCAAATCGCACTTATTTGAAGTATAGGAAATTTTCATTCTTGTCGTTGTGCAAGATAATTATTGTTGAATCAATTATTTGCTTTGGTTATGAATAAGCTCACACAGTAAAGTAATACAGTGACTGACAACAATCCAGTAAATGACTATTTCAGTTTTCATAATCAGAAAAAACAGTTAAAGAAACAAACAAATTGGATTTTAAATTTCCTTTTTTCACGACTCACATTTTATAAATACGAATTAACGTTCGATCTTATCACATTGGATTCCGTTGTGCCTACACTGCAAATCCAAGTGCGTTTCTTGTGGTCAATTTTAACACACTTTAACGTGTGTTAAAATTGACCACAAGATAACACACTTGGATTTGCAGTGTACTTAAACATAATGTACAAACTAAAAATTCTTCTAAGGACGGGGGGAATCTTTTATAAAATTGGCGGGTTCAAAATTTCAATTATTTTGTACTTGGTTCCAAATGTGAAAAATTAATGTTTAAATAAATGCCAAGGATTTATGAGGGACTTTAAAATACTTTGAAACTCTCAAAGTACGGAAACATATATAATGGGCAATACATGATATCCAAAAATGGCCCGTATATGTTTCATATACGGTTCTATATGGGCCATATATGAGGGACAAAAAATGTGACTTATTTATGGCTAATATATATTTTTCCGTTTTCCGATGGAAATCATGTTTAATTGTGATGTTTCATTAGTATGTTGCATTACAAGGGTTGAAACACAGCGATTGCAGCGAATGTGTAGTTGGCTGCCAGAGTGAAGCGAGGGCTGCCAATCACACGAGTTGCATCAGCTGTATTCCAATCCGAGAAATGCATATTATTTTTCATTGCACGTCGATCGGAACTCTGAGTTTTGGTACCTGTAGAGCGAGGCGAGACAGCAAGTTCCAACCCAAGGGTCGAAACATTAAGAGTTTTCAATTAAAAATTTTCCATGAAAATATGCATGCATTGTTTCTTCTGGTTCACGCTACATTCTTTTTCAATAAAGCTATCAATTCTTAGTTTTGATTAGAAGTTATTTTTAGAGTAACTTGACGAGCATTTTTTTCGGTGCCAGCCATCGACTAATAGCCCATTATCTAAAATTCAGACCATGGCACAAATTGATAACGAACAAACAACTCCTTTATAAAGCGATGTCGAAAATATTATCATTAACGGAAGTAACGCTATAGCAACGAAAGAAACAAGCGGGTATTTAGGAATCCCGAAAAATAAGACTTTGGAAAAAGTTTATTTTTTAGGAACTCTGTAAGAAAAGTTTGGTCTTAACAAATGAGATCTCACTATGTTAAGAATAATACAAAGAATATGAACGATCGCAAAATTTAAAAAATGTGTGGAATTGTACACGTTGTATGGTTGTTGGATTTCGAGGAAAGACGCAATGGTTTTACTTTTACAGACTTGAGTTTTATTTCAGTTAAGAATATTTCAGAAATCAAAGATAAGAACTTGTAAAGCTAAGTGTTTATTCGTTTAGAATTCGAAACTAAAGAGAGCGAGAATCTTCGCGTTCACATCTTCAATATTAGTTGGTACCACGTCGATGATATAACAACGTGGGTTTTTTACAAAGCGTGTACAAAAATCAGAGACAAACAGGAAATCGATTGACATAGTTTCTTGTCTTTTCATCTTAATGTTTAGATTAGAAACGTACGTTATTAAGATATAATGGCGAATTTAATACTAAATTTCAAAGCAATAGGAAATTAGGGCATACAACAAGGGCTCAAAGAATCGTGTGAAATGTGAAGGTTTTAAGGAAGACTTTTTAAGGGTTCCTAATCAGGGTATAAAAGATCAAGTAGGTCCAAAGCAGGTTCCAATGAGGGTCGTGAAGGTTTTAAAGAGGACCCAAATTTGATCCCGGGGACGTATCGGCGCAATAGGACTACGCGATAAGAAGTTTTATGTGAGTTTGTACTCGAAACGCTGTCACACATAGAAGAAGCTCTATGCAGACACGTGCATACCATAAAATCAGTCCGCTGACGCATCAAATCTTTGACAGTTTTTCATGATTTCCGTAAGGTAGATGTCCCAGTAATGGACCATGTCTCAGTCATGGACCAGGCCGTGAAAGAAATATAAAGAACATGATTATTGTTAACTTTTTCTAAAAAATAAAAAGCTGTCGTTTTAGACAACACTAGTAGTTGAAAATAATTTTCAATTTCAATCGTAATCACGTTTTTCACAGCTATGTCCATTACTGGGACATTCGTGCTTCCGACTACTTAATTGCACGTAATTAAAAAACTAATTACAACTGTACGAAAATAAAAAATGCAACTTGTTCTTAAAAGAATTTTACATTGTTTACGAATAGAACAGAATCTAAAAAGTTATTTTTCACTTGGAAATCAGCGTTTGAATTTCGAATTTTGTTTAAGTGGTCCATTACTGGGACATTTACCTTATATATATTTGAACAGGTCCCATTGGATTGAACTATTTCTTCCATACTAAAAAAGGAATTTTGCTAGTTCAACAAAATGTTTGTAAAAAAGAAATTTGTTAGATCAATAGAATTTTGTCAAATCTATAAAGGTTTCCACCCTTTTTTTTGTAAATTTAGTCTTTAGTATGATCAGACCTGTCCAGGCCTCGAAATTATTTTCCTATTTAGTTAAAATATGTTTAAATCGTGATATGTTTATATCATTTTTTACACGACCACAAATTAATTTTCACTGTACTTATTTTTTTCAAATTTGATTCTTCAGAGGTGTTTGTAATTTATAACTAAATGGGCAAGGACTGTTATAATTTGAAACAGATGATGAGCTACAGGCTCCGCCAGCATATTTTGATCGAATGAAAAAATGTTAGAACAATAGAGCAACTTAAAAATATTGTAAAGTAAGTTCAAGTTTCCAAAAATTTCAGTATACAATATTTTACAATATTTCTAAACAACTCAGGATGCTTGCGTAACAGTCTAAAGATAATTAATTGTAAGAATTCCAACAATTTCACAGCTGAGAATTCTTTAAATTCTGACACGTTTGTAGGCAAGTAAGTCACGTATTTTCACTCTCATTCTCTCTCGCCATCTTACAAGATGGTGCTTCCTTGGTAAAATGTAATCAAATATTCATGACACTCATAGTGAGAGCTGTTTTTAAAAGTTTGAAGATTAAGATTTCTGGAATGAATTCGGTAATTATTCACAGACTCCTGCCCTCACTTTCTCGTTTTCATTTACACTTATTTTCCCAGTAAGTGTCAACAAAAATTATATCTTTAATGAGGAAGATCAACAAATAAATTTCGTACATTTCACATTTATAGTAACCGGGAAAACGAACCTCAGGCCTGAACAGCTCTGGTTTCAGGTTTGATCAGGCCTGGAAAATGTACTTTTTCCAGGGAAGACCTGATCAGATCTTAGGGTAAATCCGGCTGCAAAATTGCATAAAAATTTTAAGTAAATATATGGATCTTTTGTTTAGACGCCTTAGTCTAAAGACACGGAAAGCATTCCAGATTAGTTTTCTTTTCGTGGTTTCACACACTTTCGGAGAAGAAAAGTCAATTTCGGGAAAAATGGAACTTTCCGGGTGAGATGGAACACGCAGTTCGTGTGCGGAAACCATTGTTAATTATGTATTAAATGCGACAACACAACAAAGATAGTTCAAATGTCATAAATTTTTTGTTTTGGAAGAAAAATTATTGACAAAAACGATAACATAGTAAAGAAATCAGAAGCACAGCAATTTCCGGCCTCTGAAACGCAAC
>JABFQM010001759.1:0-18824 GCA_022816865.1 Zelostemma sp. ZL-2020
CTTTGTACGAGGGTCTTCTTTTCCGCCAAACAGAGCTTTAAAGCAACCACAAATAGGGGGAGTTGCCCTAGTTTTCATCCGATTTTGTTCGGTTTTGAAATAAACTCAAGTTTTGGCAAATTTTGTACCGAAAAAGCACCTGATTTCTGAATCACTGCATTGTTTGTAGGATGAGGCAGAACGCTGATCCTTAAAAGAAAATAAAAAAGAAACTCAGCATCAAAATTTGTTGTTCAATGAAATATTGCTGAAGTCAACAATTTTTATCAACGTTTTATCGTTATCATTCCGTGAGTTTCTTTGAAGAAAAAATACAATTCGGGGTACTGTCCCCAATGCAAAAACCCTCGATAATGTTTTCCTTTTTCCGCGATAAGGAAATCCGATACATCGTTAACAGTGTTCCGTATCAGTAGCTTTATTAGTCGACTAATAATCCGGCCGTTCCCAACATCGCTCTCGAAACAGCGGCTTGTCAACTGCGCCGGCATCTGTTAAGTATATTTGTGCCCGAGTCGCATTGTTCACTTCCCTCGTTTAATGGTTCCGCTCGATCGCTCGCGAGCCATAAAAATCCGATTCCAAAGCGGCGCGCTCCGCTGAAATGCGGCCCGTGTTCGCCCCGCATTCGAACGCGTTTCGTTGACAAAGAATCCCAATTATGACATAGGTCAGGATTTACCGCGCTCGCTTACGAAACTTCTGTAAACACGGCATTTGAAAGTTCTATCGGCCTTTCGTAAATGTCGACTTCGCTTTCAAAGATGACACTCGCGAGGAAGGGAGAAATCGGCAGATATCGAACCGTTGCGTAAGTCGATCCAGAATCGCGAGATCTTTCAATGGACGATGCAACGTCGAGAACAAACAGCGATAACCCTGATCAAAGACTGGCGCCTACTAATTCAGCGCGTCTCGTGATAATTCCGGCTTATCAACGAAATATTGACCGGCAAAACATCGGCTAGTTCAAATCGCGCGTCATGCAAATGCATGTTTTTCAACCGAAGCGCTCGAGTTTCTTTTCGCTCTTCGATCGCAAAGTTATTTCAGTGATGATCGAGCACAATCGAAATGACGTCAGGCGAGTTATCCAACGCGTATCAGAAAACGCGCTGGTTTCCGATTTAAAAAATCGTGGCCTTGAAGCGAAAGCTTGCTAGGCGATACGGTATTTCCTGGCGTATCTGGCTCAAGAGTCTCGTAATTTTCGCAATCCGGTCGCCTTTGAGACCCGACACCTTTCGGCCAGCAAGAATTCGTTCTTTCGCTTCAAGGACGACATCTTACACTTGTTACGCGTCAAAGTTTATAATTACACCCACGCCTCGTCCCGCGCGTAGGTGATGATTTCATTCCGCATACTTTATCGTCGTAGGCCTCTAATTGGCATGATTTGTTTGAGTGCGATAGCGCGTCTCTATAAAATAGCACACCTACGTGCGTGCACCAGCACGCGTATCGGATTAAGCTCGCGCGTTGACTGATTTAACTCTTTTATGGCAACGATCGTGAAAAGCGTTTCGAATACTTCCGTAGAAGGCTCAAAATATGCATTTTTGTGAGAGCCGGAATAGAATTCCGCTTTTTAAATTATCGCTTCGTTCGATAACAAAGAGCATTTCGTAAACACGAACGCATTTGTGAAATTCCATTTCGAAATTCGAGCAACAAGGAAATTGAAAGGAATTCCGTATTAATTCGATTCGATTAATTTGAGAAAGGAACAGCGTTCCCAACCGGATAAAAGGAGTACGTTAGGTTTCAACTACGGCGCTTTTGTAACGTCGTCTTTCGACGTTTATGATGAAATCGTAAATATGCGGTGAGCCGGGAACGTACAATGCAGCCTCCATTTATTTTCAATGACTCGTCTAACCAATAACACTGTCGTTACGATATTGTTATAGGCTACGCGATAAATATTCTTGGGGCGGCGATAAATGTTATTGCGGATCACTGAACGACTGCAATTATTGCTAATCAGTCCATAAACATTCATAAACTTCGTTCGCAATGTCAGCGAACGTCAATAAACAAGAGGCTTTTGAGTGACATGCCCGAAAAATCGACCTGGCGTATCGAGTGTCGAAAGCAATCGCGATAGTTGACGGGGCTATCACGAAAATATTGTATTTTATTCCGATCAAGCTCGATTATTTACACGGTAAAATGCCGCTAACGTTTCGTCAACCTGAGGAGAAATGTTAATATATATTTTTACACTTCGATCGGGTTTCTCGAGCGCTCAACGATTTCTTCGAATTGAAAAGCGAAGACGCGATCGCTTGGAAATAGACCAATTATAAATGTTTCCTGCCGGAAAAATATCCCGGTCAAGCTTGCGTATTTTCGATTCGAAAGAAACGAGATGACGAATATTTGCTCCCGATTTGCATGGCGTTCTTTACGAACGATTCGATTTGCCAAAGTAAAGCAATGAGATTCGTTACGAAACGGTCGTCTCGTTGTCGGAGAAAAACAATTCATGATAATGAATATTAATAATTCGAAGCCGATCGATAGATAACGGAAATCAATACTTGGGAAAACAATTTTTTTCAGTTTGATTATGCAAACAAGTAAAAAAAAGCAGCGATCGATAACGATCTACGGAATGAATATCAATTATTGAAATCGGTCAATGACGAGCCACCTTTTCAAAACGTTCTAACGGAACGTGACAAAAAAGCGTCATTTAATCGATCCGGAATCACCTTGAGCGGTCAACGATTGACAGCACCGGCACATTTGCGCTTCTGGCTCGAAGAAAGGCGAGATCTCGTTCCGAAATCGACGTTACAGCCATCGACGAGTCCGCGCTGAGCACCTCAAAAATCCAGGTTTTATCACCAACCGCGAAACGCACGAAACGCGAGGTACGAACACCGGAACCGCGCGGTTTCCTCTCGGAAACCACCTCCGCGTCCCGGAAGAATTGCCCTCCGGGTTCGTTCGAATTTTCGTCACTTTAGCAGGGAGAAAAACGAGACGAGACACGAATAAACGCGGGGACAGATGAGAAGCAGTCGACGGGCGCGTGTTAATAGCGGTCGGCTCTCGACTAGCGGTCCTCGGCGTGAGCAACAGTAGAAGAGGAGGCCGTGAGTGTGTTCGCCGGGGCGAGGGTGGGGCGGCGAACGAACGCCGGGACCTGGCAGCCGAAGAGGGAGGGATCCGCCGGTGAAAAGAGAACGAGCGGTGCGAGAGGCCGCGATGCGTTGCCCCGGCGTCACGACAGCCGCTCGCAAAACGAGCAACGTGCCGGTAACGCGAGCGTGGCCCGCCGATCATGCCGACGTTAATGCTCATTTCCGTGGAAATCCGAGTCCGCCGAGGCAGTGATCTTTATATAATGCTCCGTAACCGCTCGTTTATGTGCTTTTGCGAGCGGCCTGCAACCGATAGTTGCGGATGTAAAAGTGAGACCAGGATTTTGCTCGAAATACCCGTTTGGGTTTCGCGCTTATCCCTTGTTTCAAGGGCTGTAAAGCGAAGGGATTTTTCTTTCGACGGTTTTATCGAGCTTTCGGGGAAAGCATGGTAAAATCGGCAGTCGCGATTTCTTTTTAATCGCGATCGATCGATCCGGGGTAAAGGAAAAGTGAAAAGCTGCCGAGAAGATCCGGGGATAAGGGTCGAGAAACGCGCTGATCGATGGTCCTCGAGATTCCACCTTGTCGTCGTCCTACCTGGGAATATGGCGAGAGACACGCAAAGTGCCGATTAAACGATTTACTGCGAACGACCCGACACCTTATGGTAATACCCGAGAGAACCGGGATTGTCGATCGGGCCGCTCGATATTTCATGGGTGCCGGTTCGTGGGTTATATGCCTGCTTCTACGAGAGCTGTTACGAATATTTACATTCGATTATCGCGAGCGAGCACTGTACTTGTAGTAATTGATGTATGCTTCACTCTCTGCCCAAGTGGCGCGAGTCACGCATCGGTAAAAATGACCGAGTCGTAAAAACACTCGAGGAAACCGCTGCCGTAGCGAAACATTTCTTCGCCTTTTGTTATTGTTTCCTTTCGATTCATGAAATTGCAAAATTAACATTCGAGTGCGAATCTTTTCTTTTTTTGTTAATCGAAAATTGAGTCAACGGCTTCCAGAAATCAAAGTTTCCAAAGTTCTTTCTCGAGCTTTCGAGAATCGCCGAAAAAGCTCAGCGAAAGCACGAGAGGTATTTATGTTTTTCGCGGCTCGCGGCGGACGCGAAACAAATGACACGCGCGACGTCCCCGTTAGCAAGATTTTCCGAGAATCCCGCCCCTTCTTTATAGCCCACTTTCGTGAAAATGACGGAGAGAGCGCGATGCGCACTTGGCTTTGTGCGCCCAGGTGCAGTGTTACGGCACCGCGCGCTCTCGCCTCGGTTTTTGGCTCGACGTCAACAGATGTGTCAAAGACCTTTTTGGTCCGAGAGACACTTGGAGAGCGTCCAAGGCGTGCGAGCGGCGCAAGGGCCCACGTGCTGGCAGGGTTGCTTCTTCAGCAGCCCACGACCGGATAAGATATCGCGAAAGAAAGCTATTCCGCGACGTTCGCCGTATTTATCGTCAATCCCACGTTGAATCCCGGCCGTAAATCCCGACTGACGAAAAGGGCCGCGATGGGAAAATGAGCCAGAGCCGATTTATCGTCGAAAAGCCTCGATAAGTCATCGCGAAAAGTCGCGTCCAACGAAAACGACGCGCATCTGCAAACATTCGGTATTACAGTCGGGATAAATAGAGAAAGGGTTCAACGTTCGCGAGCTGGAGTCCATCGCAAGCGGAAAAGTTCGGCGCGAATCGCCGGGACTTTGAATGATACTCGGCATTCGTATTTTAGGAACGAATTCGAAACACGAGGAAGCCATTTCCCATGGAAGGAAAAAAAGCTTCTTCCGCGTTCCCGAGCGGATTATAAACGATCGAGTGACGAAAAGCTGAGAGTGCCCCGGCCGAGTCGCTCCAGTTTTCGGGGCCTTCCTTATCGCGATCGTCAGTTATTGAACCCGAGTTACCCAACGCGGCGACTCCGTCGAATTAGCATAATCATTTTTTTCATCGCTCGAACCGATCGAGATTTATCGCCCGAACTTTCTCGGGCAATCAGCGGCGCGTTATTTATGCCAATTCCTTCTCGTTTTTGTGCAAGAGACGGCGCTCGACATTTAGGGAAGTGTCAGCGTCGGGTGATGCATTAATTTACCGTGCGAAATTATTCGTTAGTCCAAATATAGATACGGCTCGAAGGCGTCCGGGCGATGGCGACGGCCTTTCCTGGACATTTCACGCCGAGCGCGACCACGCAATGCACAAATGAGGGTACACTTGATCCCGGTCACAATAAGAAGACCTGCATGATTTATCATCGATTCCGAGTTTTATGATTGGTAAAAGAAGCGAAACGAATGTCCTCGCGTTTGGACAATGTACAAAGCGACGAGACTTTTGTCGTTTCTTTGTTTTCTTCGCATCGTTAGCGATCCGTCATCTCCGGCCGGCTGATATATAACGCATTGTCGACGTTTTAGTGGCCTAAAGGAACACGAGAGTTGACGTTCGTCCAACGAGACGGTAAACGAAGCTGACAATTTGTCAGTACGATTCGGCTTCTCCAATTACACCGGAACGTTTTACCCCGAGTTTCATTTTCCCGATACACTCGGGTATCCTCGAATCTGTCAAGCTGGAAAAGCTTGGGTTTGGCGAAAACCACGACGGAGTGCTTTCATCGGCGTATGAAACTCGCGATTCCCCTTTGTCGTCGGTGACAATTACGTGTTTGTATACGAGGCTAAAACTCGTTGAATTATTTTAATCGATACAGTCGTCAGCGGAGGCGCGATCGCGAGTCTAGATTTTTCAAAAGTTACAACGCTCGAACCGGCGTATACAACGAGCCGACATGGAGAAGGCGGCGTCGTTTCAAGAGACTCCAGCGTTCTCTCCTTGTTTTACGCGACGTCACGATAACGAGGCCATGTATTTTCAAGACTCCACGCACTTTCCTCATACACTTTACTCGGCCGCGAATACGCCGCTGACGCGGCTTCTCCAGCCGTTAACCTCTTCCAAGTACTACTGACTCGCAATTTTCAGCGACACCTTTTCTCTTCGCGCCGTTGCCAGGGAAATAATTACCTGGTTTCTAAAGGGTTTCGGAATGGCTGAGGAAACGTTTTATTGTTTTTGCGCCTTGTAGCGCGATTGCGGAAATTCTTGCGTTGGGAATCGTGCCTTGGATTGCAACACCTTTTGTTCTTTAGTTTATAAAAACTATCATTTTCAGGAAAACGTTATTTGAGTCGTTATATTTTTTATGGTGCTGTAGCTACGAACCTTTGGATTTTTTTTCATCAACATAAGACTTATTGTTACGAAAAACCAATTATTAGTTCTCAGATTCGAATGCAATGAATTAAAAATAGTAATGCATTTTACAAAGTTTCGGATGAAAATGTTAAAGACTTTGGTGTCTTTAAATAGGGAGATTTTGGTTCCGAAACATTAATTACATTAATTAGCAATGTTCCAATACAAATACCGCAAGGGTTTCAACAAAAATGTCCAAAAATAACGATATTTGAAAGTTTTTTAAATTTCCCAAGTTGAAATCCCGTTGAGAAATGCAAGAAAACTTGTCCCCGAGTAAACCACGTTTCTCTACAATGTCGAAACGTTTCGACCAAGTTCGTCACTCGGATGCAGCTGACCAGGCCCGATACGTTGGAAAGCCTGAACGCGAAGCGCCATTATTTCGATATGGTAATGAGATAAGCCCGCGACACTTTGAGATACGTTTTCTCCGGCTGCCCACGTTCGAGGCGCGCATTTCATTAAACATATACCGAGAAAAAATCAACACTTTCTCGAGCGGGGATCGGTACTCCGATACAATTGGAGAAGACGGTTGGATTAGGTACAATCCCAATTTAGAAACAGCGAGAGTAAAAAATATCTGGACCAGTCGAATCCTACGCGAATTCCGCGCTCCGAAAAGGCAATTTTCCCGAACGACAAAAAGCCTTATTGCGGGCGATAAAAAACGAATCGAGGAAACGTGGGAAAGAGCCGCGTGATATGATTTACGGTTTTTTCTTGCATCGATCGAGCCATCAACGCCGCGCCTCGATCCCGCTTCTTCGAAAAGGCTCGATGTGCTTTACTACTTTTCCCTGAACGCGATGTGGGTCAAAACGAATTCCGCGATCTGTCGCTTATTCCAATTGCCAAACGCCCAATTTTATCGTCGTAAATGTTTAGCGCGATTAAAATACCGCGAGACCCTCGCACTTAACGTCACTCTCGGATTTTACGACCCTCGGTTCTCTTGTTGATTCCTTTTTTCTTCCAATATCAAACCGCTCGCGGCGTCGATTCGAAATTTGCTCGTCGCGTCGTACGGGCCTGGATAAATCGCCGAGGATTATTCCGTCTCGTCTTCAATTTACCGAACATCCGCGACAGTAATGGCGCAAGTTTAATGACTTCGCACGCGCGGCCCAGTTTAGAATTCCGCGAGAAAGCTCTACGCGGAACGTCACGAGGAAGCGAAAATGGTTTCGGCTCATCGTAAGCTTCCAGCGCGCGATTCGCCTGGCGCCTTCCGGTAATCTACAGACGCGCGATCGACGGAAAAGGAGAAACTCGGGGTGATAAACGTTGCTTTAATTCTGTTTTTCGCGAAACTTTCCGACTTTTGTACTCGTGCCAAGACGAGGGGAGAATCTTCTCGTTTTTGGGGTACCGAGAAAACGTGGAACGAGTTATTTGAACGGCTGATGCTCGCGATAAAAAGATTTCGTCCAGGCCACCGAGATCGAATATTCATACGTCTTATTACGTACGACTACACGCTCAGCGAGAAACCCGTCTCCCTCTTGTATAAATTACAAAGAGCATCGGAAGGCACGGCGAGATTGCGCCAAGTGCAGCAAAATATCTGCCACTCGTGAATAAATTGCAACCCGTTCACTCATTGGGCGAACTAACGTGAAATTGCAGGAGCATTTCCAAGGTTTCAAGATTTTCTTAATTAGACAAATTGAAACAAAGAAACGGGAAATTGTTTCTTCGGGAACAACGTCAACGAGCATGAAAGTTTGAAAGCGTTTAAAAAATGTTAAAGGGAGCGTGTATTTCTTAGAAGGGGTACGATATTTATCGGAAAGAATAAAGTGGTATATTTTAATTCCAAAATGTACCTTGATAATAAAGGTATAAATGTTCGAAGTAGATTCAAAAAGGAAATTTTCAATCTCAAATTATGCAAATTGCAAAATTAATATGTGCACAAAGATACCGAACCCTACAATACGTGGCAAATATGAAAAATCTTATCTTTTCAGCTGTATAAAATCCTTTATTGCCTGGACTACATCTTTATCGAAAGAAACCTCACCAACGATCGCGGGAAAGTTCGAAAGCGTTCGATTAAACGTTCATTAAACGTTTTTTCGGAAGCATGTATTTTCCGCAAGGGCCGCAACAGCGTTTCGCGGAAAGAGGCCCGACATCTCCGACACGATAAATGTCGTAATCTTACACATGTTGCGCCGAGCGATTGCGGCTCAAGATTGCCCTCGCGTCCGTCGCGAGGTTTATTCAGCGGCGTATACGGGCTACCGGCGTGAATAGAAATCTGTGAAAGACATCGATAGAGCGCCGTAGCTATCACAACAGGGCGCATTCGCCGCTGTCAATATCGTCAGTACTTCGACATCGTACAATGCTCGATGGTGGTATGTGACAAAGAGCACGTTTGCGCGACTTATCGCTCATTAGTATCGGATCGACGTAGCTCGATAGCCGATACACAAAAAGCGGTTGAGCGACTGGCCAACGGACTCGACTCGAGTCTTTCAGGATAAAGGCATATCTCGACTTATGATGCAAGCCAAGATAAAATGAGTAACGAATTCAAAATGTCGATGCTTATTTGAAAATCTCTTATTCTAATCTGAAGATAAATGAGCCTGTGGGATAATTTATACTCATACGTAATTCTTATATTCTTGCCTAACGTGTTTTTCTTCTCGATTGTTGATACGCGATTGGAAGAGCATCGAATATCAAGTTCTCGCCCTGGCTTTTTGATGAAGAATTCAATCATTTATTTCAGCAACGAATCACGCCCTTTCAATTCCTTGGAGTGGATTCACAAAATACATTTTTACGAGCATGATAAAATTGTTTAACCATTATGAATTTTTAACAAACTGCCCCTAACTATATAACGCGATGAACCTTAACCCAAAAGCCTCATTTCTTCGAAAGCGCATCTAACAAAAGCGAGCACTCAACTTTAGCAGCGAAGAAAAAGAAGCGTCGATAGATTGGCACGTCGCAGAAGAAACGTTCCTTTATAAAGCGGGGATTTTTTCGCGGGGTGAAAGAGCCGCAATGACTGTTAAAGCGTGGCGTCGTCCAGTCACCGTCGTCATTCTTTTCCCCGACTAGTTCTGCAGCGTTAGAAAGGCGCGGTTCTCGTGACTTTTTTTCTCATCGCGTTAAACTACCGCGAGTCATTATTCCCGATTACATGCCACTTCCTGCAATTTGTCAGTTCTCGATGACTTCTTATCCTTGATCTCCGCGACGGACCCTTGGCTGCGCTCCAACTTTCGTAACATTTTTCAACGAGGTCGATTAACTTCATTAGCGATTATTCCTGACCTTTCGGAAAATCGCGGCTCGTTACATGTAAATGCGCTCGTGGAAAATTCAAAGCGGAGGGAGCGAAACGCGATTGTGGGAAACGAGCGCGCTGCCAATGGAGGGAGATAATTGTCAAGGAGGATTTTAAGAATGAAAATAGCTCGGTGATTGAGTTCACTGGGTTGAGCGGTTTCCGTTATTTGGATGCGTGACCATCGCGTACTTAATTAGGGATCGCGAAATGCCGTGCCGCCAACAAGCGGGTATTCTTAGAATTGTTTTCAAGGCCCATTTATCTAAAACTTCACCGTTAACAATTTCACAGACCAGTTCTTCTCTCGAGCATTCTATTTTCCAGCAAATTGTACGTTGTACTGTTATCAATTGAAGGTGGCAGAAAAATCGACGTTGTTGAAGTATATGCTGATTTGGAAGTCGAATTAGCCTTGTAAAAATAAAGAGAATGGATACGAGGGGGCGAAAAAAACGTTGCGTCAATCAAAAGGTTATGAAATCTAACAAATGCAAATCATTTTTTATTTTCTCTCTCGAAGCTTCCATTCGAAAGGTTCGGGAGAAAAGAAATTGTCATGCCAAGAGACAATGTTGTATAGTACACTGACGTAACAGCTGGGGAATCTCTAAATTCGATGACTCTTTTTATCGAGACGCGTGTTTACGTAACGTCGTTCCCCATTGTGTAGTTCCGTTATATAAGAACTGTGTTTTGACCTTTCGTAATTTTTCGTTATGTTTCATTTCGGTTGTGTCCTTTATACGGATTATTCGAACCTTCCACGTTTTATAACGCGGCGTTTTTGACCAAACATTGTCGATCCTGTTCCAAAGTTGTGTATTTTAAATAGCTTGGGTTTTCCAACCGCACACGAATTTTAAAATTGCGAGAAATCCTCAACATTCTTCGTGCTTTTAAAATGCCGGGAATTCTCGAAATCACATTTTATAAACATCCCCATAAATCTTTTATTCCCTGTAAACTAAAAAAAATTGCAACGGAATTTTACGTTCCCAAGTTTTTATGTAAATTCCCATCGCAAAAGTAGTTAGCAAAATTATAATTCGTTTCAATTCACCGAAAACTGGCAATCCCTTCGCGTAATTGAAAAACTGCTCAGTTTCAAAGCCGCATAAATCAGCGCATCGATCCGAGGAGCCATTGAAAAAATAATGACGTTGCACAGAGATGAATCTGCGCGATGTCAAGAGGCTCTTCGTCGTAAACGTCAGCGATAAGAAAGCCCCATGTCCATTAATCCCCCCGTTATAATTATTCGACGTTCGCTTCGCGCGAAGAACGAGGACTCGCGCATTTAGCGTTACGAAAATAGCGAAACGTACGAACCCCTCGATGTCGGCATCGATTATTTAAACGATATTCATAAATCACACACGGAGAAACCACGTTCCACGCCCGTCCCGCGCCGCGACACCGCAAGTGTCGTTGGGAAACAATACGAGAAACGAATAAAACAATGTTATGAGCGATCGCTCATTGTTGGAATCACGCCAAGTACACGGTCCCGCGACGTGCGGGCGTTTGAATTACCCCAGGATCGATAGCCGCATCGAAGCGACATTGAAATCAGCCACGGGACGTCGTCGTTTCACTCACCTTCGAACATATACGCGTATTGCGGGAAACCAGCGGCTCGCAGCCACTTGCACGCCTCCTGGGCCTCGATTTCTGAAACACAAAAACAAAGGTTCGAGCAAAATTGGTATAAATAAGGAACGGATTTGGAATTTTTCGAATGTCATGAATTCCCATGAGCTTCGTCGGAAATACACGAAGATGACGCGGTTTCGAAAGGTCAGGGCGAGCGTATTTTTTATGGGAAAATACGAGGGAATCCAACAGAGATTATTCATTCGAATTCATCATTCGTCATTCGTAAGATTTCAAGGTTCGGTCGCTTTTTCATCTCGGTTTCTCGGGTCTTTGTATTATTCCTTGCAACGAGTTACATCGACTTCAGGGCCGAGTCGATCCCGAAGCGTTGCCACGACTCTAATAAGCCAAACGGCGAACAGCTGGAGGCCTATTTCGGCCGATTCCTACTCTAAACATCGTATCGATCACGAGAAAATAACGCGGTGACTCAATCGCGAGCGTAATCATAACCGAGATCGCGCTGTTTCGCCACCGAGCGAATTTACGATTGCGCATTTTTCTTTCGGATCGGAACAATTGGATATTATTCAGGCTCATGCTCGAGAAGGCACACGGAAAATGTCGAGAAAGTTGTTTTATATTTTATTACGCGGAATAGAGCAGATAGAAATGACAAAAGTTCATGCGCGGAGAAAAAAAAAGAGCCGAACTCGTTGCGCAACGATGTTTTTGCATACAAATTTATACATGGGAAAAATGTTATGTAAACCCCGGAAAGTTTTATCAGGAAAAGCGATAACTAATGGATATTAAAATGCGCCATAAAACCCCGGCGAAATGTGCTTTGTCATCGAAGAAAAAAGCCCGTGAAAAATGTTTTCGGATGATCGATCATTCGCGAGTGGCGAATTACCTGAAATTCCTTTTTCCATCGGTCGTAAAATTATGAAAACTCTTGTTTCACACGAAACGTGTTTGCGGCGACGAAACTGTCTCCGCTTGGGAACATCGTCCGCCTCACGGTTAATTCGAGTGAGCGTTTTTCTCTCGCCGCAGTAATTAGCAGCACGTTCCCCAGGCTTTTCGTCGTAAATCAACGACGAGGAGACGAACGCGGTCGCGACAGGCTCAGTGGGTGAAGGTTTCATAAGCAACAGGAAACGTTTCAGTGCAAGGACCGTCGCAACGCTTAATTGCTTTTCTTATTTACGCGCCTTCCTTTTACGTAGCGGTCTTCACCGCGAGCAAAGTGACACAACTATGAACGCGATGCGTCTTCGCTCTTAATTTATTAATTTAAAGGCGATAGTCGAGCGACCGCGCACATTCATTCAAAGCCAGACAAGATCCACGGGCCACCCATGTTCACGAGGTTTTAAGAGTCGTTCAGGAATGTTGCAATGAGATTTATTTAAATCTCGACAAAGTTGCATCGACGCGCTCGCGTTGAAATATGATGCAGGCCTTCCAAGAGATTACGCTCGACTCTTTTTGCTCCCGAAAATGAAATTTACTTCGAGGAATGATAATTCTCAATTGAAAATAAATTGAATCAATCTTCGTAGCGGCAATAAAACTCGGCTCCCGCGGGAGTCTTATTACTTGTCGCAAACGAAATGCCCAAGAGCGCAGGGGGACGAAGAAAAAGTTCAAGTCCGCGGAGAAGGGGAATCTAATTACAGAAAAATACGATGGTTTTAGCCTTCGAAATGCCGGCTTAATTTCTCTTTAATAAAGCTCGTTAACGACGTAATCGAGGATGTTTCTTTTATTTCGCGGATGTTATTAATGCATTTTTGCCGGCTCGAAAGGCAGAATAAATTATCAGCCGGTCGGAAACGAATGGCCGAAAATTTCCATCGCGACAGAGGCGATTATTCTCGGTAGCCGGCAGGCTGTGAGTTTTAACTGCAGCTCGTGCAGTAAGAAGAGCGTAGGTGGGTCGTTACCTAGCGCGGAATAACCTTCTGCGACGTAAGTGCTTGGCTTTTGCGTAGAGCCGTGCTCGGTACTCGCGTAATTGAAGCGACAGTGTTCACTTGGAACGAGGAATGCCATATTTACGAAGCAAACATTCAATTGTATACGAGATTAAAAAAACTGATTAGCAAAAAATCCCGGGAATTAATTAAAACGCAATCTACCAAACTATTTCCTTTCGCTCTCGAGATTCTTTGCGCGGAAACGTTTTGTTGGGTCAAAAAGAAAACGTGACATTAAAAAAACATAGAAATTGTTTTTCAGATCTTTAATTCCAAATTACAGCGAGATTTTATTAACTAAATGTAAAAACTCCACGCTTGTGAACTAATTTCACGAGCAAAGAACGAATCCCTGTTTCGGATGTGAAACCTTTTCATTCAAAAGTATGTTGAACTTCATTTTTTAATTGAAACATCAAGAAACCTCCGGATTCCTCCGGGACCAAGATTATCGCGCGAGTTTCGAATTGCTAATCCAAAGATTACTGCTAATAACGGCGGAGAGAGGAATTAATTAAACATAATACCGCGGTAGGCAGATCGAAAGAAAAAAGGCAGCTGGCTTCACGGCAAAGGTAGATCGTTAAGAACGACGGGGTCGTCGTGTGGGCGATTTATAATGAGATGAAATATCCTTATAAACAAGACGAGTATCCTTGAACCATGGCCATTCGCAATATCACCACGCGGGACCGAGCTCCTTTTCGCAGGAAAGCATTTTTTCATCGCTGCAAAACAATGGAGGAGAAAGTCATTAATTTCGATCTTCCGTTTGACGAGGTCGACCGTGGGCTTTGATAAACGCGTTCTTCTCGAAACCTGACGTTTTCGTAACGACGAGGAAGATCGTTTACGCAACTCCTGGAAATGAATTCGTTAACATTCGATTACGTTTTATCGTTCGATTAATCGCGAAATTTAAATTCCATTGAAGTCTAACGAAGCGGCCATATATTACGCGCCACTTAAAATGCCCAAACGAAGAGGGAACGAGAACTTTTTCGACTGTCAATCGGGCCCTTGCGGTCGCCGCACCTCCCGCTTTGAAACCGAAACGTATCATTTGTGGTCCTGGGTCCTTTGGAATAATACGTTATTGCAGGCGACGAAATGCATTACGGGAATTGGGTGCGGCGTTAATGATTTACGCCTTCGCGAAAATGAAAGATTTTCGATCTTGTTTCGTCGTTGCGGCCGAAAAGGACGAGGAATTGGACAGTTAAAAATGAAGTCGGGCATGTTTCGTTGCCGGCGCGTCACCCACACGAGCCTGATGTACGAGGCCCGATCGGGTCCGATTTTTAAAGGCTATTATTTGTCACGTTGACATCTGAGCCCGTTCACGTGGGAACAGCGTCGTCCAACGAAATTTCTCCATTGTCTCGCGGCGTTCTGCTTTCATTAATGTTTGTTTTATGAATCTCTGGTTGAAATGTCTCGCGCTTTGACGTACGCTCTCGCGACCCACGACATTTTTCGCAAAGATCGCGCGCTTGGCTGCCATTTACTGTATAAATGCACGGGGTAATTGTGGAATATTACTTTTGTTCGTGGCAGAAATGCGTGAAATGACGTTAATTGGATTCTGAAGCGGTTAAGAAAACACTTTCCTTTCTTTCCAGAAAGGCGCGCTGTTCGTTCGTTAATGCCCGTTGAGCAAAGTGGAAAAATGCACGCGCGCATCTTGCTTTGAAAGCGCATTGTGCTCCTTATCCACATATTGACAAAACAAGCATTATGAATGGTCTCGGGCGTGAAAATTGGGAGAAGCGCGCGCGAGGGGGAAAAAAAGGATCCCCCGAACGAGCCCGCCCACGCGCAGCTTTGCACAAGAGGAAAAGAAGAGAATTCATTGTCGCAGCGGTGGGTCTTTGGCCAGAAAAAAGCCGAGACGCGACGCATCTTGGAAAAATCGAGGACGTTTTTCGTTTTTCTCAGCTCGTTTTTCGAGCGCGAAATCAAGTTCCAGCGATCGCATGATTTGGAGAAATTCCCGCGTCATTATTCCTGGCCGAAAATAAGTGTTTGAAAACTATAATGGCGAGAAGAATTCGCGAAGGGTCGAAATACATTTCGCTCATTCCCACGCGTCATCGGCGCGTTTCGTGCAGAAACGAATTTAGCAGCTCGCGGCATCGGTAACGAGCTCTCTCGTGAAAAAGTATTTTCGTAAAATTTCGTTAAAATCAACACGACTGTAATAAAAATATTCCGGAGCTCTTGTTTCTTCAAAAAAAACAACTCGTTCCCCGTTGATTCGTGTTTTTTCTGGCTCTTCCATTCCCTGATCGAACGTCGATTAACTCGCGAAAACAAGCGAAATTCGCCGCTTTTTTTTCGTCCTCCAAAAAGTCGATGCAATTTCCGTTTTCTATGTCAACGTTTCGGATAAAAAAAACGTCGTGATTACCGTTCGATTTCGTCGGTCACGTAATCCCGGAAAAAAAGATCGCTCACGGATTCCACGGAAATTAATCGTGACTTTTCGTACTCGGAGATTCGCGAGTCACGAATCCAGGAAATTCCCGGAGGAACGAAAAAGGACAAATCCGCGAAACGTCTTGTCAGAGGAAAGAGGAACATCGAATTTTTCATTCCCAACTCTATTACCACGATTGACGTAACGAGAGCAACGGAAAACTTTCCGCGAGTAAACAAGGAATGAAGATAAAATCCTAAAGACATTAAAAATCTATAAATAATTCCAAACTTTATGGAATATTTCACAAAATTGCAATTGTTCGAACTTTTACAGCAAAAGAAAGTTATAGTCGATACCAACAAACATAAATAAAAGATACGCGTATATTCCAGGCTATAAAGTATAATTTCCACATAAGAATTGCCATAAGTCAAAAATAATTATAAAGTTGAGTTATTCTTCCGGGAAGGCACAGGAGCTACCAAATGATTCATCGCTAAAATAATTATTCGCGAGCGTAACGCTCGAGATCCGGATAAACTTTGCATTTGTATATAGATTTTTTCTTGAATCCGATTGACCCAAAACGCGAACTTAATGAATTCGTCACATTTCATTTTCATGCAAATGCGGGATATGATTTATCGTTGCACACCGTGCGCGATCGAACGTCGAAGCAAAGTTTCAAGGAGACGAGAAAATCAAACGTTGACATTGTACTTGCGCATAATAAATGGCCGTGATAAGTTTGCATTAAAGGGATAAGAAAATCCAAGTGTGACACGATTTCTCGAGCGCCCCATGTGAACCGTTATATCGAAGGAGAAAGTCTCCGCGATCGTTGGGATCTGTGTTTCATTAATGAGTCATACGTAATGAGCATTAAAAAGTAATGTAAAAAATGGCAGAATCGTCGAGCTTAAAGGTCGTCCATTGCGTTTTTGCGGAAATTCAAAAGTAATATGTAAATCAATTACTCGAGCACGTTAACAATGTTGCGTTTGCTGGAAACAATCAATCCACTTTATACGTCATTAGTATTGAAAGCCCACGTTCCCGAGAGGAGCATTAAATTTCGAACGCGCCATCCATTATATTAAAACAAGGCTGCGGTGTATAATCGAGTTTATTCGTAATTCCGGCGAAATTCGTTTACGCCAGAGACGGAACCGTTTATTTGATTAGTGCAATAAATTTAAATCGAGATGAAAAAAATGCAAAAGTTTCCGTTAAAAAGGAGCGAGCTCGTTTCGCAATTAATCGCTCCAGATCGAAAAGAATTAAACGCATCTTATCTAATCTCATCTTAATGGCTCGTAATCAATTCCAAAACTTAATGTTATTCAAATAAATTCTCTAATTTCCATCTTCCAGCGAATGCAATTTCTCTAATTATACAATAATCGAAGCTGCAATCAATCGATGAAAAATTCCCTTGAATCAACGAAACGTAGGAACAATTAAAGTACGATCGGAAGTAGGCCGCCTTTCCCTTTAAATTCGTAGGCGAATGACGAACGCGGCGCACGAGACGGACATAAATTTCTAGCGGCTCGGGAGAAGCGGGTATCAATTTCACGTGGGCATAATTCTATGCAATATCGTTGCGAAAAGAGCGCGACGATTGTTTAGCAGCGTCTGAGAGAATGTCGCGTCGAGCAGATGTGCGACTTTCCCGTGCTCGTAAATATGCCACGAGATCCCGCGTTTCGGACGATTCATGCGCGAGCCCGAGAACACAAATCATCCTACTGATTCGTCATCCAACCCAAAGGGAAATCCGTCCAGACAATTAGCTCCTTCGAGACTCGGTAGCGCTCGATTGACGAGTCAATTTACTCGATCGCCGCGAGCCGTTTCCCAGTTTATACTTTTTTCCGCTATAAATATTAATGAAACGCGCCCAAGCTCGGAATCGGTGACAATCCAATAATTTTCAAAATGCCAAGTCGCATTGTTGAGTAAAGTGAAACGTTTCCCATGCTTTCCCGCGATTTTCTTAAATTCCCGCCGATATAAATTGCACGTTGCAGTCGGGTAATCGGCACGATTCGCGGCTAAAAATCGCATGCAGATTTCGTGCCATCGGCTGGCGTAATGTGCCGTGCGGTGCTAAAGCACACGTGCGCCGTTCTCAACGACGTAACCGTTCTAAACGGTTTGCTCGGACAACAATACCACGAGAGGAGTGTAATTTAGCGCTCAAAGCGTTCGCTACTTTTATCGAGTATCATCTGTTTGCACGCCGCGCCTCCTCGAGCTTTCGCTCGGGCATTTTCTGCGCGTTTCCGCAATTTCCCCTTCCTGAAATATTACCCTTTACAACAGCGATTGGAAAAAAAGAAGTCAACGAGGTAATTAACCGTCGTGATTGTCGCGTAAATTATGCGATTCGAGCTCGCGTTGGCGCGCACGAATCGACTCGGTTTTCGTGGCGCTCGCGACCATCGAAACCGTGGTATCTTCTTTCGCGAAATTAACATCTCTGTCTTTCGTGCGCGTCGACTCTACACTTTCATATATGTAGATGCATGTAAACAGGAAATAATAGGGTCCGATGATAAATCAAATTCCGTGCACGCCGAGTCGTTCCAGTTACATATACGAAGCGCGTCTCGCTGTGTACGTAGAAAGTGCGCGGATTAATTTATGGCATAAATTTCCGAGTCCTCGTGCGAAGGTACCACGCGAAATTAGGCGGTTGATGAAATTTTCAATGGGGATGCCGATGCCCTTTGACCTCGTACATTCACTCTCCCGAAACTCGAATAGTCAATTTCGCTCGACACGTTAATGATTAAAACAACGCCTTTTTTTCCGACTTCGGACGACGCGGAGCCGAAAAATATCGCTCTCCAATCGGAATAAACTAAAAGAGCCTTTTTGTTTTCGAGCACGAAGCGCCGTAATAGGCACGGGAATGGCCATACCGTGTCTTCGTCATTATGGCCCAAGTGAGCTCGCGAGGAGTTATAAAACGTCTTTTTATCGTCTAATCGAGGGGAGAGTGTGGTGGTCGCGGGGAAGGTGCTACACGTATGAACCGACACTCGGAATCGCGGCTCTGTACTCGCATTAAGTCGTCGGGGAAGAACGAACGCGATGAGAAAGAAAGAACAAGGCGGAGAAACA
>JABFQM010001760.1:0-18820 GCA_022816865.1 Zelostemma sp. ZL-2020
AAAACAGTCCTCTTATTCTGGGCGAAGCGGGGTACACAGTTTGTTTCTGCTCTACGCAAACATTGAATTAGTGAATCATCTCTTATTAGTGATAAAAGAGAAGCCGAGATAAGGCGAGTGGCGCCAGCCGCTCGCGATAACGAGCCTTGTTTCCGGACCATTTTTACGATTTCTCCTTCGGGAAAAAAGGGGGGGGGATGGGGGTGGGGGTGCGAGGGGAGAAATGGAAGACATGCTTCCCTCAGCTGACCTGACTTGCTCTCAGGTAAGCCAGCTGCGAGAGGTATTGACTGCTATCAAGAGACAGAACGCGACGTCTCTCCAGGATTCGATGACGATCGAGACAACGTTGCTAGAGCAGCAGCACACTACTTCCTACCCCTACGCCGGTTGTAGGCAGCACATCACACCCCTTGAATACACTAACACTACGCCGACTAACACCGGCCCCCAATGGCTCTAGTCGTAATTTACGGTAACTCTTGTCATGGATTTTTACCAGTTTTTGATCCGAAACTCGAGTAGAATTGTTCCGTTATCGACAGGCCATTGTTTCCAACACTTCTCATTTCATTCGATCATGATATCATCATTTTTGATCATGATATCATGAGATTTGAGCATGATATCATGATATCTGGCCTGATATCGTAAGATCTAGGCAGATCTTATCAGATATCATGATATCTAGCCAGATATCATAAGATCTAGGCTGATCTGATCAGATATCATAAGATCTGATCATGATATCATAATATCTGGCTTGATATTGTAAGATCTAGGCTGATCTGACCAGATATCATGAGATCTGACCATGATATCATGATATCTGGCTTGATATCATAAGATCTAGGCAGATCTGATCAGATATCATGATATCTAGCGAGATATCATAAGACCTGGGCTGATCTCATCAGATATCATGATATCTGGGCAGGCATCACAAGATCCAGGCTAATTACATCAGATATCCTAAGATCTAGGCAGATTTGATTAGATATCCTAAGATCCAACCAAGAAATCATAATATCCATTCAGGAACCATCGTTTCCATCCTAGAGTCCAACTTAGTTCCAATAACATCGCTTCAACCCCGAGAAAAAGCGGTTTAAAATCAACGCAAGGTCACCTAGATTCGATTTCTTGGGAGAGGGAAAAGAACGAATAAAAAGGCCTGTCGAAGTGTTTTTTCTTTTAAATTGGAAGAAATGGAATCACTTCTAATCGCTGATGCACTCGCTGTTTAGAAAAACTACCGACTCGTCAAGGTCCACTTTTTTTTCCAACTTTTCGTTGAACTTTGCATGATTTGACCTTGCCGAAAATAGTTTCGGAGTTGATTGAAACGTCACGGTCTTGCGAATCACCATGAAAATCCATGGCTTGAGTCCATGGCTAGAATGTCTCACCATCACATACAATTTTAACGTAACTTTTACTGAATGACACTTGCGATTGAAATAGAAGCTTAAGTAGAACGCACACTAACGATTTAATCGGTATTACTCATTTTTAGATGTTTTTGAAGGCCAAATTTTATGATATCAGGCTGGATTTTGTAAGATCTAGGCAGATCTGATCAGATATCATGAGATCCGACATTGGCATCGTGATATCTAGCTAGATCTTGGAAGATCTAGGCAGTTCTGACCAGATATCATAAGATCTGACCATCATATCATCAGATCTTGCCATTTCTAGTTGGATATCATGAGAACTGACCTTGGCATCATGATATCTAGCTAGATCTTGGAAGATCTAGGCAAATCCGACCAGATATCATAAGATCTTGCCACTTCCAGTTGGATATCATGAGATCCCGTCATTTAGTACAACATTTCATCACTAGGAATTAATGATACACAGAAAACTCACTGTAATTACTGCATATCGCGTTCACTCCATGCAACCCCACCAAAAAATCGTTCGACCTTGGAAAGGAAGAAAAATAATGTTGGTGTTTCGATGTTTTTGTCAATAGGTTTTCCTTTTGGAAGAACAGCGTATCGATGATGCGAATAAACTCGGGCAAGACGACAAATCTTACGTCTTCCTCTTGTATCCACCAACAGTCACTTCTAGCTTAAATCCAGATTTATATATCGTCAGGGTACACCTTAAAGCCTTGGTGGTTGGCCTTCTCGTTCATAGGATGCTTTTACATTGTATATCGAGTGTTCTTCTTCAAGGCACTGGTTCTTTGAATGCAAGGTATGCCGTGATTGTATTTTCAAGGTCAGAGATGGATGAAGTAATATAAGGTCGAGATTTGACCTGAATTCAACTACTGAAGGGTCGAATCAGGATGAATCTTGACGGAGATCAAGATAAGATCTAGATAAGACCCAGATTCAACTCATGAAGGGTCGAATCAGGATGAATCTTAACGGAGATCAAGATTAGATCTAGATAGGACCGAGATTTAACTGATAAAGGGTCGAATCAGGTATTACATTCAATTTAGATCCAGATTCGACTCATGAAGGGTCGAATCAGGACGAATCTTGACAGAGATCAAGATAAGATCTAGATAAGACCTAGATTTAACCTATGAAGGGTCGAATCAGGTCTTACATTGAATTTAGACCCTGATTCGGCCTAGATTCAACTCATGAAGGGTCGAATCAGGACGAATCTTGACGGAGATCGAGATATGATCTAGATAAGACCTAGATTCAACTAATGAAAGGTCGAATCAGGTCTTACATCGAATTTAGACCCTGATTTGGCCCAGCTTTAACTCATGAAGGGTCGAATCAGGACGAATCTTGATGTAAACTCAGATTGAAGACTTCCATCTCTGATTGAAGTCTTTACAAACCCCCATAAAACAACTAAAATCACCGTTTTTTCAAGTCTTCCTCGCGTCATCTTGAACCCTGTAACATCGTCGCCAAAAGCGGAAAATCCAGGGTGCACGTCGCACCTCGAAGGTCAACAAATCGACATTTTCCTCGCGACCTTGGACCTTTCCTATGCCGCGGCGAGACGCTTCGACCGCCGCCCGGGTTTGAAGATCTTGCTTCAAAAGGTCGTGAACTTGCCGAAAGCCGCGAATCTTTACAGACAAGCCGCGGTGGCCTCGATCATCACGATAATGACGCTTTTCGAGTTGTGCCTTCGCGAAATCGAGAAGACCAGCTCCACCGTAGAAACCGTAAAGTCCATTCTCGCCGCTTCGAGGCCTTCCGATTCCGAACTCGCGAAGTATTTGAAGTACTCGAGAGCGAGCTTCGAGGAACTCTGCGAAACTTACGCGGACGTCGTCGCTGATAAGGACGGGAAACATAAAGAAATCGACGAGATTTCGAAGAGGAAAGTCTTCCTTTTGGTCGCGCAGCCGGAAGACTTCGCGGAGATCACGGAGAAAGATCTTTGGACGGAGAGCTGCGTCCTTGATCACGAGCGGGAAGCGAATTTCGACGACGAGAGCGAAGTCGAGGAAGAGCTGAACTTCGCCGTTTCCCAGAGCTCGTTCCGAGCTTCCGATTTAGCCGCGCAATATTCCAGCGACTCCGGGCCGGAATCCGAGGATTCGCGGCCGGTTTCAAGGTTGGGATCCGTCAGCGAACGGTTCGCTTACGCGAATCGTTCCGGAGGAACTTCCAGCCAAAGGTGAGACATTTTCCAGGCCCGAATCCGCGGGCTTTCGTTCTCAAAAACCGCATTTTTTTCAAGCGAAAACATGGACCCTCGAAGGATCTTATTCTCTCCGGGATCGCTGCAGAATTCCCCGCCCGGTTCGAACCCGAAATTCAAAAGAATGCAAAGGTCCGCGGAAAACGTCGACCGCGCGTTCTCCCCGAGAAATCAGCGCGGACGAAGCGAGGAATGTTTGAGCAGGAAGGGAGAATTTTTATCTCGCTGCAGATCCGCGACGGAATTGCAGGGAAGAGCGGGGAAATCGGAGGATTCGATGGATGTCGAGGCTTTGCTCGCGGATTACGAACGCAGTAAACGCGGGTTCAGGGTGAACCCGTTTTTAGAAGACGAAGGGGAGAAAATTAGAGCGGCGTCGCGTTATTTCTCAGGGAAAGATGGAAAAGATGAAGAAAAGAATGAAGATAGCAAAGTTCATGCAGCTACTTGGACTGAAACTTTGGCCGTTTCGCTGGATTGGATTCTTTCGTTATCGGTAAATTTATTTTTCAATTTAAGTCAAATACATTTTAATGCAATTTGAGTCGATTGAAGTCGAGTCAAATACACTGAACTGCAGTTTTATTCAATTCGAGTTAAGTCAAATACACTTAACTTGAATTCAATTCGGATACACTTGACTGAAATCTGAGTCGATTCAAGTTGAGTCAAATACACTCGACTGCAATTCAAGTCAATTCAAGTTGAGTCAAATACACTTAGATGCAATTTGAGTCAATTCAAGTTGAGTCAAATACACTTAACTAAATTTGAGTCGATTCAAGTTGAGTCAAATACACTTGACCGAAATCTGAGTCGATTTAAGTTGAGTCAAATACACTCGACTGCAATTTGAGTCAATTCAAGTTGAGTCAAATACACTTAGATGCAATTTTGGTCAATTCGAGTTGAGTCAAATACACTTAGATGCAATTTAAGTCAATTCAAGTTGAGTTAATCTAAATTGAGTCAAATGCACTTGACTGCAATTTAAGTCAATTCAAGTTGAGTCAAATACACTTGGATGCAATTTGAGTAAATTCAAGTCGAGTCAAATACACTTGACTGAAATTTGAGTCAATTGAACTTGAGTCAAATACACTTGACTGCAATTTAAGTCAATTCAAGTTGAGTCAATCCAAATTGAGTCAAATACACTTGACTGAAATCTGAGTCAATTCAAGTTGAGTCAAATACACTCGACTGAAATTTGAGTCAATTCAAGTTGAGTCAAATACACTCGAGTGAAATTAGAGTCAATTCAAGTCGAGTCAAATACACTTAGATACAATTTGAGTCGATTCAAGTTGAGTCAAATACACTTGACTGAAATTTGAGTCAAATACACTTGACTGCAATTTGAATCAATTCAAGTCGAGTCAAATTCCCCCAACCGCGATTCGATTCAAATAGACTGAATTGCAATTTGATTTAATTCAATTTGAGTGAGATATTGGTAACTGCAATTTGATTCAATTCAAGTCAAGTCAAATACACTTGAACGCAATTTTATGTATTCCAATCCGAGTCAAATACACTTGGATACAATTTCATGTAATTGAATTCGAGTCAAATGCAATTAACTGCCATTGGAGTCAATACCATTCGAGTGAAATACACTTAATTGCAATTCAAGTCAATTAATTTCAATTCCAATGACACAACGCGTAAATGAACGAAGTAATATCGCTGAGAAATGAGTCAAAAAAGAAAACGATAAATACATCGAAGCGACCTTGCACAATCTCAATCCGGACATTCTCGGACGCCTCGTCTGGATCATTACAGATAATTTGTACCGAAGAAGACAAAATCTGTTCGCAGGATGAACGATTGGCGCCTTTACTTCCGGTCTTAGTGGGCGGCGTTAGAAAGATCTTACACACCGTCGATCCGGCTCTGAAGCAAAAGCTCTCGGCGTTGTTTCATCGCATCGCGACGCTTCACGGCTTCGCTCGTACTTAATGGAAAAACAATTTTTCTACGATTGTTTATTATTCATCGCGAGCGTTTTTACGCATGTTAATAAACGGCGCGCGCGATTAAATTCTTCGACGATGAAATGCTTGGCTTTCTATGCTTTCTTACCTCTTCCCCTTTTTCGATGGATTTTCTGAAGAATTCGCGAGGTTGAAAAATGATCAAGGAATGAGAAAGGGAAGAGAAACGAGGCGACGACTGCGCCTGCGGTTGGACAAGCCCAAGTCATCCGTGCCTCGTAAAGAGAGAAGCTTACGAGCGACAGCCGACTCGCAGTTTTATTTCCCAAGTCCCATTCGACGCCGAGACCGCACGGGCCGTAAATATCCGAACAATACCAGAAACCGAATCCCCCCGAAAAAACCGTTCCCTCGAGTTCCCCAACCCGAAAAAGCGCGCGAAACCTTTGAAAAACGAACGGATCCGCCGAAAAATCGTGGAAAGCTTTGGAGCGTTCGTTCGCGCCGCGCGTAAAAGTGAATATAAACGGCGCTGGTTTCGCCAGACCGCAGCTTTGGCCGTTGCTTCCTTCGGTGCCTGTAATTTTTAAATATTAAATGGAGCTCGCTACGCTCGTAAAAACGATTATATTCGTACTTACTTCTCGGCCGAGCGAAATGACGGAGGACGATTTATCAGTTACTCTTGGAAGAGATGAGGCCGCACGAACTGCGGTACGAAATGGAAATTGCTAACCGACGACAATGCTAAACCTTGTTTCAACACTTATTTGTTCTTTTACTTTATTGCTTTCTCGTTTGGCGAAAAAAGAAAGTACGAAGGCACATTTTTTCCGCGCTTTTTTGACCCTTCGTTTTGCCGTTTTTGTGGCTTTTGAAATCCGGCTCGAAGGACCCGCGAACTTCGTTCGAATTTCTCTTGATTTTGTTTCTTTTGTTCGATTTGAGTTAATTCCGTTCGATCTAATTTGATCTGATTCTATTTGAGTCAATTCAAGTCAATTTGAGTCAATTCAATTTGAGTCAATTCAATTCCATGTAAGTGAATTTGAGTCAATTCAATTCCATTCGAGTCAATTCCGTTGGATTCCATTCGATATCATTTGATCTGATTCAATTTGAGTCAATTCAATCCAATTTGAGTCAATTCAATTCCATTTGAGTCAATTTGAGTCAATTCAATTCCATTTGAGTCAATTTGAGTCAATTCAATTCCATTTGAGTCAATTCCGTTGGATTCCATTCGATATCATTTCATCTGATTCAATTTGAGTCAATTCAATTTGAGTCGATTTAAT
The DNA here is from genome assembly GCA_022816865.1 of Zelostemma sp. ZL-2020. Taxonomy (NCBI): domain Eukaryota; kingdom Metazoa; phylum Arthropoda; class Insecta; order Hymenoptera; family Platygastridae; genus Zelostemma; species Zelostemma sp. ZL-2020. The sequence goes on from JABFQM010001760.1 coordinate 6,878, forward strand.
CCAATTTGAGTCGATTTGAGTCAATTCAATTCCATTTGAGTCAATTCTGTTGGATTCCATTCGATATCATTTGATCTGATTCAATTTGAGTCAATTCAATTTGAGTCAATTCGAGTCAATTCAACTCCATTTGAGTCAATTCCGTTGGATTCCATTCGATATAATTTCATCTGATTCGATTTGAGTCGACTAAATTTGAGTCAATTCGAGTCAATTCAATCCAATTTGAGTCAATTCAATTCCATTTGAGTCAATTCCGTTGGATTCCATTCGATATCATTTGATCTGATTCAATTTGAGACAATTCAATTTGAGTCAATATAATCTAATTTGAGTCAATTTGTGTCAATTCAATTCCATTTGAGTCAATTTGAGTCAATTCAATTCCATTCGAGTCAATTTGCGTCACTTCAATTCCATTTGAGTCAATTTGAGTCAATTCAATTCCATTTGAGTCAATTCCGTTGGATTCCATTCAATATAATTTCATCTGATTCAATTTGAGTCAATTCAAATCCATTAAATCCAATGACCCAGTAAACTCAACAGTAAAAAGGTAAGGTATATCCGGCTCGAAGGACCACTGGTGATTTGATCTGATTGACTTTGAGTCAATTCAATTTATTAAACACACTTAGATTCAATTCGAATCCATTAAATTCAATGACCCAATAAAACTCAACAGTAAAAAGGTCAAAAACAGATCTCTCGCACCCGCGAAAAATGCAAATCAGGAACGAATTCGTCAAGGATTTATTTCACGATGAAAAATATCTGCATATGTACAATATTATGATAAATTCCCGGGGCGACGCTTGCAAGTTTTCGGAGCACTTTTTTAATACGGTCTCCAGACGTCGTTCCGTTGCTCGTTATCTTCCCCGAGAACGCCGATTTCTAATCTGTTGCTGCTAATCGTGAGATTGCCGCTGGCAATCGTCACTTGGTCCTCGCTGAGGTCACCGTGGAGGTGAAGGTGGATCTGATTTTGATTAACGGTGCTGTAAAGCTGGGGGTAAAGGACCATCGGCGCGGGGCTTATGTAATTTTGTCCGGGGTTGTTGTAATAGCTCTGGTAATTCGAGTTGTAGCCGTGAGAAGCGACCGGGACCGGGGTGGTTGGTCCAGGGGTCCAAGAACCGTAATGGTAGCCGGGACTGGAGCTTCCGGCTCCCGTCGAAGCGAAAAAGTCCGGTTCTACGGACTTTCCTGGGGCGAGGGGAAGAGCGCTTGTTGTTCCGGATGTGCCGTGCGATGCTGGGTACATCGGGACGCAGTTCGGGGTGTAAGCGTCGTGTTGACTGTCTGGAAGAACTGGGAAAAGATCCTTTGTTTGAGATACTGAGGTATACGGCTCGAAGGACCAGGGAAGAGTCGAAATCTTTGGAGTTTTTCATTCGTTATTGAGTTTTTGGAGGAATCCGGCTCGAAGGACCAGGGAAGAGTCGAAATCTTTGGAGTTTTTCAGTCGTTATTTAGTTTTTGGAGGAATCCGGCTCGAAGGACCAGGGAAGAGTCGAAATCTTTGGAGTTTTTCATTCCGAAATCACATTTATGAGGAATCCGGCTCGAAGGACCAAGAAAGTATCGAAATCTGGGGATTTTTTGGTTTCCTATCGAGTATTTCGAGGAATCCGGCTCGAAGGATCGAGGACATGCCGAAATATTTGAATTATGAATTTTCGACTAATTTTTTGAAGAAATCCGGCTTGAAGGACCAAGAAAGTATTGAAATCTTTGAATTCTATTCGTTACAAACTTTTCTAAGAAATCCGGCTCGAAGGACCAAGAAAATGTCAGAATCTTCGGATTTGTCAATTTATTCATAAGTTTTTAAGAAATCCGGCTCGAAGGACCAAGAAAATGTCAGAATCTTCGGATTTGTCAATTTGTTCATAAGTTTTTAATGAATCTGGCTCGAAGGACCAAGGAAATGTCAGAATCTCCGGATTTGTCAATTTGTTCATAAGTTTTCAAGAAATCCGGCTCGAAGGACCAAGAAACGTCTAAAAAATCATTGGATCTGTCGATTGAGGAAAAAGTTTTCAAGGAATCCGGCTCGAAGGACCAGGAAAGTATCAAAATCTGGGGTTTTTTCAATTTCTCGTCGAGTGTTTCAAGGATCCGGCTCGAAGGATCAAGAACATGTCAAAATCTTTGAATTTATGAATTTTTTGAAGAAATCCGGCTCGAAGGACCACAAAAGTATCCTTCTTTTCAAATTTACACATTCGGGAATGATTTCATAAGTTTTCAAAGGAATCCGGCTCGAAGGACCAAGAAAGTATCATAATCTTTGGATTTATTCAATCATTACTAACTTTTTCAAGAAATCCGGCTCGAAGGACCAAGAAAGTGTCAAAATCTTCGGATTTGTCAATTCATTCATGAGTTTTCAAGAAATCCGGCTCGAAGGACCAAGAAAAGTCAAAAAACACTTCAAATTTGAACTTTAGGAATACGTTTTTCAAGGAATCCGGCTCGAAGGACCTGTAAAAATGGAATCAATAAAAAGTTGCGTTACCTGACGACAAAGGTACCGGTTCAGTAGTCGGATGATGCGGGAGAGATTCCCCAGGATACGAAAACGCTCCACCCGGAAGAGGAGAATACGAGCCGCTCCCGCTCCCCGGAGGAACCGGATACGCCGACGCCGACGCCGTCGCCGTCGCTGCCACGGAAGGATAAGTCCATTCCGACGTGCTCGTGTCTAAAACACGAAACGCAATTTTCCTCCTTTAAAACCACAAGCATTTTAAACGCGTCATCACGCGCGTATGACTCCGTTTCGCGCTGACTAATCCAAACATTCGTCACCGACTTTCTTCCTCCTCCATGATTCATTCGATGAATCTTTAATGCGCGAAAAGAATAAAGGCGAATTCGTCTGCCTATGTCAGTAGGGTCAAGGTCGAGGGCAAAACTGGCGTTACGCCTACCGGCGGAAGGTCGGGGTCGTCCCGAAATTATCAAAGGGGGCCGCTCGCAAGAACTACGTCAGAGTTCTACGGCATAAGAGGCGTGATTACCGAAATCGCTCCGTATCTACCGCAATTACTACGCAACAATAACAAAAGCAAGGGCCAGGAACGGCCATCTGTTAAATCATAATCATCCCGAAGATTCCGCGCTGCAAAAAAACTCATCGGCCTTGCGGAAAAGGCGCGATTCCGTTGCGACGCGAATGGAAACGAGGTTTTCTTCCTTATTCGGTTGCAGCGAATCCATAATTCCATCTCCGTACGATTTCGTAAGGATCGCCGGATTTTGTAATGCAAAAAGGACGAAAAAGGTGGCGGAGAAGAAGCACGTGGGGCTTCGGTTCTCACCGAGATACGATGCTCGTTCGGACGTGTAACATAAGTCGATATTGCGTCGCCGCGATATACTTTGCTCGATATATACGTATACTCATGCGCGAATATCGATATTCACGCGTGGTATGTGTCGCTGCGAAAGAGAAGTCCTACGCATACGATCGCTCAGGAAATTCTCGCCGCCGTCAGCGCGTATCGCTTACCATCAACGATTTCTTCTTACGTAAAGTATCCCATCTCGAAGATAGGATTTCCAACCAAGAAAGTATCGTACTGGAGACACAAAAAACCGTTTTTTCGATCGTTTCTGAAGTTTATCTTCACTGCTTTCGATTCGCGACCGATTTTAGAACCTTTTTGGAAGCCTGATTCCTTCATGAAGAATTCCGAATCGCACTTTTAGGACTTCCAAAGCTCGAACCTGGATCTGATAGGGCTCAAGGTCAAGATTTGACCTGACTCAACCCTTGAAATGAAGAATTTTGAATCGCACTTTGAACACTTTAAAAGAAAGAAACCTAGACCTGATAGGGCCCAAGGTCAAGATACAACCTAAATCCAATGAGCAAGTCTCTTTATAGTGATTCTAGACACTTTTGGAAGCCTGATTCCATCATGAAGAATTCCGAATCACACTTTAAACACTTCCAAAGCTAAAACCTAGATCTGATAGGGCTCAAGGTCAAGATTTGACCTGATTCAACCCTTGGAATGAAGAATTGTGAATCGCACTTAAAGCACTTTCAAAGACAAAAACCTAGACCTGATAAGGCCCACGGTCAAGATACAACCTAAATCCAATGAGCAAGTCTCTTGGTAGTGATTCTAGACACTTTTGGAAGCCTGATTCCTTCATGAAGAATTTCGAATCACACTCTAAACACTTCCAAAGCAAAAACCTAAGCCTGGTAGGTCCCGCGGTCAAGATTCGACCTAAATGAAACGAAAATCTTCCATAACAAGCTTCCAATCTTGGGAATCGAGTAATTCGGATGCATCCTGTTCGTGTTAAGACTGCTATTTTTTACCTTCGTTACCCATTGAACCAAATCCTCGGCAAAAAGAAATTTCTCACGCGACTACGGCGAAGAAACGCAAAACGAATAGAAATGTGTGCCCGTGCATCTGTTGCAGTACGCGCTTCTCGTTCTTCAAACGCCGCTCTCCCTTTTTTGCCATGGGAGGGGACCATCGCAATTTCGACGGTGAATGAAGAGCACCACGGGCATGAATGGATGCTGGTGTCGTGCCAGTGCCAGGAAGTCGGGCTTTCTTGCGGCTTGCCCGCTCTTTCAATCGCCTCGAATACGCTCACGAAATTCATAACGCGATGCGAAAACACGCGTTTTTCCTGTCTTTTCAGCTGCTCTTTCACACGGGTTAATCGCGATTCGCGAACGCTTCGAAAGCCACGGTTTCTGCGTTTCATTTCGTCTTTCGCAACGCTTCGCCGAGCTCCTCTTTTTCAGCGACGAAAGCGATCAAATTACCTTACGCAATGGAAGATCATTCCGGATCGATTTACTCGGAAACAAAGGAAAAGTTTGCGAGGAGAGATAAAACATTGTCGAAAGCGCGATTAATCGTTTGGAAGAGGAGCAATACGCACTTCCGGCCGAGAGCGACTCGTCGGCGCGGCGCGAAAAGAGCAATGATGAGGTCAAAGAGGGCACGTTTCTCGAGCCCGATAATCACTTCCGCTTGACATTAAACCCTCGAAAAACAGAATTCTCGATTGTTATAATAAAGATCGGTAATTGAGCAATTCCTTTGGAATTCTTCATGATGGAATCAGGCTTCCAAAAGTGTCTAGGCTCTAATCTTGACCTTGGACTCAACCAGGCCTAGGTTTTCGCATCGGTATTGTTGTAAGTGTGATTTGCAATTCTTCATGATGGAATCAGGCTTCCAAAAGTGTCGAGAATCACTATAAAGAGACTTGCCCATTGAATTTTGGTTGCATCTTGACCTTGGGCCCTATCAGGTCTAGGTTTTTTTCTATGAAAGTGTTCAAAGTGCGATTCAAAATTCTTCATTCCAAGGGTTGAATCAGGTCTAATCTTGACCTTGGGCCCTATCAGGTCTAGGATCTACCTTTGGAAGTGTTAAAATTGTGATTTGGAATTCTTCATAATGGAATCAGGCTTCCAAAAGTGTCTAAAATCACTATAAAGAGACTTGCCCATTGAATTTAGGTTTAATCCCGACCGTAGGCCCTATCAGGTCCAGGTTCTAGCTTTGGAAGTGTTTAAAGTGTGATTCGGAATTCTTCATGATGGAATCAGGCCTCCAAAAGCGCCTAAAAGCCGGTCTTTCCAATACTTTCGCATAAATTGGCGACTATTACCGCGGTTAATCATTGCAACAATGACAGGCGAAACGATTTTCCCATAATCATGGGAATCCGCGTAAACTCCGTGTCGAAATGAGCCTTATCCCCGGCTTTTCTGCGCATGCTTTGCGTCGGGATTCTCACGATGGGACGACGGTAGCAGGGCTCTCCGCCGCAAAGTGCAATGTCGTTTATGGTTTAGCAACGTAACGGGGCGCGATACGAATGGGGAATAAGACGAGCGACTCGTTATTGCGAAGGCTTCGCATGCACTTACGCGGGGCCCGAAATAAGCGCGTTTCTCTTTGACCTTCGCTCAAATCCTGCTATTCAATTCGATACCGAGTACCGTTAAACCCAACAAATCGCGGCTTTAATGAAGTCTCGCGCGTCGTCCCAGTTTTTTCCTCGAGAAAACGTCATTTCCACGCCCGATATTCATATCTTCGACATCTTTCAAAGCGGTTAACCCGCGCTTTGAGCTCAACTTCCGTTAGACCGGATTAAGGGTTACTTTCTTAAAGAGGGTCGAGTGAAGCAATTAACAAAGTGTCACGTACACTCCTACGTCGCACCCCATAAGCCATCGCGACATTATTAATGCTCGCGTGACCCTTCCCAAGTTCCGAGCACTTTCAACGCGCGATTCCTCATTTATTTGTTCACGCGTTGATGGAAAGATGGAGGAAAAGGGAATATGTTGTGATGCAAAGCAGAAAGTAAGAGGGACAATCAGCTTGATTGTTTGACACCCCATAATCAACGTCCTTATCCCCCCCTCCCAACCTCCCCCCCCCTTCACTCTCAACACCTCTCCGTCCTTTTTCTTTCATTTCCACAATCTCATCTTTTTTCTCGTCCGGCCTCCGCTTCTCTCTATCTTCCTCTACTTTGCCACTACCGAAGCTCATTACCCTGATCACGACTTGAAATGAGAGTCGGCAGAAGACGAGAAACGGAGACGGTTAAATTGTAAGAGCCGGGAATAATGCTCGCTTCCATTTTTTTCACGCTCGGGGCCTTCGCCCAAGGTCGTTTCGTCAAACTTCGGTTTGTCAATTCTACCGAGACTCCTTTATTCCGTACGTTTTTTTACATTCGCAAAGATCTGCGATGCTAGAGACCTGATTCGGAGCTGAATTTTACTGGCGAAGGGTCGCATCAGGTCGGCTCCTGATTTAAACCTGATTTAGACCTGAATCAAGGGTCTAATCAGGTCGGATCCTGATTCAAACCTGATTTGAACCTGATTCAAGCCTAGATTAGACCTGATTTGAACTAGGGAAGGTTCCATCCTGATTAGAAGTCAAACGAGATTTGCGATGGAAGAGATCTGATTCAGACCTAAATTTTACTATCGAAGTGGTCTAATCCTGGTTTAGACCTGAATCAAGGGTCCAATCAGGTCAGATCCTAATTTAAACTTGAAAAAGACCGGAATCGAGGGTCGCATCGGGTCGGATCCTGATTTAAACCTGATTTGAACCTGATTTAAGCCTGAATTGGACCTGATTTGAACTGAGGAAGGTTCCATCCTGATTAGAATTCAAACAAGATTTGCGATGGAAGAGATCTGATTCAGACCTAAATTTTACTATCGAAGTGGTCTCATCCTGGTTTAGACCAGAATCAAGGGTCAAATCAGGTCAGATCCTGATTCAAACCTGATTTAGACCTGAATCAAGGGTCTAATCAGGTCAGATCCTGATTGTAACCTGATTTCGGTCAAAATTAGACCTGAATTGAACTAGGAAAGGTTTCATCCTGATTAGAAGTCAGATGAGATCTAGTTTGGATACAAATCCAGGTGAATTTCCGATTACGTCGAAGCCAAGCATTTTTCCATCAAAGTCGAAACATTATCACGTTTGCCAATCATCTTCGAGCTCCGAGAAAAGGGGAGGCCAGCTCATTATAATGTATACACGTTATAATACCAACCGGAGAAGAAACACCAAAACGCTAGTACGTACAATATTATATTTTTCATTTTATTCGATTCGCCTTCGAAGAAAAAGAAGAAAAAAAAAAGGAAAGACGCGCTTCTCGGATGGTTTGATTCAGGTACAAGAGAACCGGGACCCAAAACAAAAGCCGTGACGGCGAGAGCAAAAACAACATAGATCCTGCAATCGAGCGGTTCGATCGAGAAGCGATCGATAGATCCCTGGTATTACGCAGACGTGCGCGCGCGAGTTGTACGTGAGGTTCGTACGTGACCTCCGTGGATCTTGTCGGATCGAATCGCAGAGGATCGGCTACAATCTTTTCTCACTCTCCCTCGCTCCAGTTTACGAAAATATCGTTAACGGAGCGCGATTCCTGCGATTTCCCCGTTAAAAACGTTGGGCGCTTTCCGCCGGCACCGCCGGTTCCGAAAATTATGCGTACTTTATGCGTTATTCATGTGTGCGAATCACGATTTTTGGATTTTCCCAAAAAACTTTGGCACATCGAGAAATCTCGATCGATTCTTCGTTCGTTCGCGCTTGATGCTTTCGCCGATTCGAAAGCGAGTGTCAGCGCGAGGGGCTCGGGACCAGCGTCCGATCCTCGGCCGTTTCGCGAGGTAATAGTTTCATACCTCGTTCCGGCTCTGCACCCTCTAATTCAGCGTAATAACGACATTCAACCTGCCGTTCCATCTCTCCCGCGCCAATCTTGTAACCGGGAGACGCTGCCTATTACTATTACTCCGCGGCATCATGCGTGGCTCGCGGAAAAAGTGTCCCCTGCAGCCTCTTATCGATCGATAAGAGATTCTCCGTCCGTAAAAACTCGGGAAAGGCCGCTGATTTTTTGCGCTTTCTGCGCTGGTCTCGCATCAGCAGTCTCGAGCTGATCGAACTTAAGTAGATGTGCCCCTGCGAGTCCGCTCGGGCAGGAAGACCTTTGCGATGCGGTTTCTCGGTGCCCCTTCCCTTTTCATCGCCGAGACTTGACCCACCTTCATTGATCGCCTCGTTTATTCTCTGCTTAATTTTCTTTACTATCTGACGGAAGAATGGCCAGAACAATGGCGTTTCTTGGAAAGAATGCCATTTCAGAACAAGGTCTCCGGGAAAAATCGTTCCTAGTTGAGCTAACTAGATCTTCCAATCTTCGGCTTCGTTTCTTTCTTTCTTTTCCCCTGAATTTTAGGTCTCATCTTGAATGAGACCTGATTTAGACCCAGATTGGACCTGATTAGAAGCTCAAATTGACTAGTGAAGGGTGTCATCTTGATTCAAACCAAAATTAGGTTAAGATCCGATCTGATTTCAACCTTAGTTCAACTAGTTACAAGATCTGATGAGGTTGAATCCTGATTTAGACCTGCGCTCAACGAATGAAGGGTGTAATCAGGTCTTATCTTGAATAGAACCTGATTTAAACCCAGATTGAACCTGATTAGAAGCTTAAATTGACTAGTGAAGGGTGTCATCTTGATTCAAACCTAGATTAGGTGCAGATCCGATCTGATTTCAACCTTAGTTCAACTAGTTACAGGATCTGATGAGGTTGAATCCTGATTTAGACCTGCGCTCAACTACTGAAGGGTGTAATCAGGTCTTATCTTGAATAGAACCTGATTTGAACCCAGATTAGACCTGATTAGAAGCTCAATTCGACCTGTTAAAGGTGTCTTCTTGATTAGGATCAAGACCAACTCGAGATTACGTGTACTTTATGTGTTAATTATGTGTGCAAAGTCTCACTTTACATACGAAATCGCTTGGAATGATTGGAAAGACTCACCGCCATGTTGCGGGCTGTGCTTGTAGCAATCTTGATGCGCCGCTGCCGAATCCCCGGCATTGAGTTGCGCCCCCGAAGAAGGCGACGTGGTCTGATTCGTATTCGGAATACTTGCGCAGGTACCATTTCCGGAATTCGTGCTCCCGTTTTCGTGATGGTGGTGGTGATGGTGATGCTTACTTCTACGGTAAGATTCGAGCTCACGCAGTTGCGAGGTGAAAGACGGCGCGGCGTCGATGAAGGGTCGCTGACCCAGGCCCAGGGCCCTAAACTGCTGATGCTGGTGTCCTAAAATCCAATCTACGCTTACACATTCGACGTTTTTCTTGAATGGTTTGCGTGACTTCAATAGCATTCCACGGTTCATTAGAATCCCGGGTTACAGCTCTTTGCGCGTAATGATATTGGCTGTGGACTAATTGGATATTAGTCCGCGCGGTGCATCGATAATTTCGCGACGTTCGTAATTGAATTGCTATTCGGATTTCAGGCATGTCGGATTTATCGATAATCATCGAAAAAGCCCATCGCAACGCGCGTTTCTCGAGTTGGGAACGAATGGGAGCTGAGCGAAATGCATCTTGAACCGCAAACTGCGCGGAAAGTACCAGGTGGCGAGCTTTCGTTTTTATTTCCCTATCGGGGAATCCCAAATCTTATGGGGAACGATACAGTTTTTTTGTCATGTTCGGTTAGCGTGACACGTTTCTATGTTGGAACCGAAATGATTGGCCAATTTTTGCTCGGTGGATGAGGTGCCATTACGATAACAAAAAGCTCGCGCTTGGGTCTGATTATGCGCATAAAGGTGGCAGGTGTTGTACACATAGAGCAGATACTAAACAATAAAACGTCGGTTGCGTTGAACGGATTCGAGAGCTGGCGCGTACATTGTCCTGCGAGTCTATCGAAAACACGCCACGTTTGGGAGACCGGATATATTCGCAATATGCCGTCGCTCGTGTCCGAACACGCGAAATTGAATAATTGCTCACGATCACTCAAATCCCGAAAACTACGGCTCACCAAATCTCGTTTTTATCCTTTTTTTCTTACTTTTTCTGAATTTACCATTCATTTTTATTGAAAAAGTTAGGTTAGGTTAGGTTCGGTTAGGTTAGGTTAGGTTAGGTAACAATTTTTATTCGCGCAAACAAAACTACGGCTCACCAAATCTCGTTTTTATCCTTTTTTTCTTACTTTTTCTGAATTTACCATTCATTTTTATTGAAAAAGTTAGGTTAGGTTAGGTTCGGTTAGGTTAGGTTAGGTTAGGTTAGGTAACAATTTTTATTCGCGCAAACAAAATTTGAACTTGTGAATTGAAATTCGTCATCAGGACGCAAGAAGTGCAAATTTGGTAGATTCTTCGTCAAGATTCGCCGCAGAGAAAACTCCGGCTCACCAAATCTCTTTTTTATCCTTTTTTCTAACTTTTTCTGAACTCTTATTTGCGATTCGTTTTTATTTTAAAAAATTCGGTTCGGTGCGGTTCGGTGCGGTTCGGTGCGGTTTGGTTCAAATTTTTATGCGCGCAAACAAAATTTGAACTTCTGAATTGAAATTCGTCATCAGGACGGCAAAAAGTGAAAATTTGGTAGATTGTTCGTCAAGATTCGCCGCAGAGAAAACAGTGTAAAATTCTCCAACGAAACTCGAGGTTATTAGCGAATGATTCGGTTGGCTCCCGTCGCAGTGGGATAACAGGATCGCTCTGTTCCGGCCATCAATACTTTATAGCTGCAAATGCGAAATGCCCGCAAAACCTGGCATGTGCTTTCGCGGTCGAGTTTGTATCGACTATTAATACTTCCACGTGACGATTGCTTTTTTCCTCCGGCTAATGGCGGCTTAAATTATATCGTCGACATCCATTTTTCACCTCCACTCCCTAATTTCCCTATTTCTCTTTGAAATCTGGGTCAAATTGGAAGAAAAACGCGAGTTTGAAACTGAGATGAAGCGACTTACTCGTTTTCGATCTGGGTTCTCGCGGTCCATCGACGGTCACTTTGATCGCCCTGGTGTAAGTTGCGACCTGGGGCGGTGCTGTTGATACGGTGATCGTGATACTGAAACTTTTCCCTACAAAGTAAAGTAAAGAAAGCAATTACGGTCATCGTCTTTCTCAAACTTCCTCAAAGTCGCGCCTTTTTAATTCGTCGCGGTTTCTACACGCTTTTTTATAAACAAACTAAAATATTTTCTCAAAGAAAAAACGTCAAACCGTAGACTCGTCGTTTATTTTGAAAAGCACAATCAAATTTTGAACTTTTAGAGAACATTTTTGCATTAAAATCTTCATAAGTTTGGCGGAAAGGGAGGGGGAAGCGACGGAGGTAAATTTGAAAAAGAAATTGATAAAAAATTCACGAAAATTCACAGTTTCTCAATAAAAACTTCTTCGAGTTTGCAAAAATGGGAGAGGAAGTTAAAAATTCAACAAATGTCTTTAAGCAAAGTGAAAAAATACATGTTTGGACCCAGAATATTCCATCTGTCAGTTAAAAAGCAAGATGAAAGAACGGCAAAGTCTCTCGGGGGAGGGGCATTAGC
>JABFQM010001761.1:0-18822 GCA_022816865.1 Zelostemma sp. ZL-2020
GGAGCGCTGAAGGCAAACCGAGAAACCGAGCTCGGGGTGGGGGGCCAGCGTTCGAAGCGATTCAAGCGACTGAGCTGAGGCTCCCCCACCACGCTGTTTCACAGCAGACTCGCTATGTTTCACTTCCCAGCAGACTCACTATGTTTCACTTCCGCAGCAGGCTCACTATGTTTCACTTCTACAGCAGAGCCACAATGTTTCAGCGTTTCGTTACATCCAACTTACCGCGCCTAAAGAAGTTTTCACTTCAAAAATTTGCAAGTTCCTTTGTTCCCCGCGAACGAACAAGGGACAAAGAGAAACAGGCCTTCCTTGTATCCCTTGGCATCGAACAACTCCATTATTGAACAACGAATGTTACATAATAGAGGCGCTCGGCAACAGGTGGCGGCTGATCCACACGTGAACGCGTGTATTTTAATACATTTACCCACTCGAGAAATCCTCACCGACGCGTTCATTCATTATACCGGCATAATAAATCGCGCATCCTCTCTTTTCGCAGCGTCATTCATAATGTCCCCATTACATTGTTCCCCATAAAAACAATAGCCGACGCTGAACAACGAATACGTTCTTTCGGGTAAACGAAACATCGAAACGGCCCGAAAACATGGCGATGTCTTACTCGAAGGCGTAACTCGAGACGTCGGTGCCCTGAGCACGTAAATACAGGCTATCGAGGTGCAGAACGACACCCCGGCCGCGTTGTGCATGCTCCCGTAATGCCACGATGGCGGAGTCGGCGACGCGCCGACGAGGAACGTCGCAAACTATAATAGCCCGAACGTGGAACGCGTGTCAGCGAATATTGGCAGCGTTGCGGCGGCGACCCGCTGCTCTCCGCACTAATAACAGCAAGTGCAAATTAAGCCAATTAATCGAGGCTTCCCAATTCGAAACCGGATAAATTGTTCGGGATTCGGAAAGCGAAAAGGCTTCGAAACCTGAGAAACTATCCGGGACTCGAAACCGGGCATTTCTACGAGAATCGGAAGCTGAAATGACGAAGTTTGAGCCTGACGTCATCGTGGAAAAATGGGATGCCGTAGTCATTTTACCATGATAACGTCATACCATTAGTCAGCGCTTGAAAGTCGGTTTTTCAAGCAATTTTAAGCTCGTTCGACACGCATGAAAAAATGTCAAAATCGTATATGCGTCATGAAAAATATCGTGTGCGTCCACGGGGACAACGTCTTTTTACGCCTCACGCTATTTGTGGCACACGACCACCCGTGCTTCAAACATCGCGCTTGGCGTAAAAAGACCCGTTTTGTCCCCTTGATGCACTATACATTATTTGATGAAAATGACGCCGAAAATGAATTTCATGACCCCAAAAACCCCCATTTCCGTTTTTTTGCGACGAAAAAGAGAGAATATTTACCAAATTTGTTAATTAAGTTTTGAACATCAATTACTCGCTTATACGAGCTAACTTGAAGAAACCCTCCCGGAAATAGTCTTATTAGGGCACATGCTTCCTATATATTTGCTGTCAAATTCCTATTCAAAATTTTTAACCCAGATTTTATACGTAAAGTATGATTCCGTTGGATATTACACAGTGCGACAAAATCTGGGTTGAAAATTTTGAATGGGAATTTGACATCAAATATGGAAAGTACGTGCCCCAATAAGACTATTTCCGAAAGGGTTTCTCCAGGTTAGCTCGTATAAGCGAGTAATTGATGTTTGAAACTTCGTTAACTAATTTGGTGAATGTTTTCTCTTTTTCGTCGCAAAAAAAAAGAAACGGGGGTTTTTGGGGTCAAGAAATTCATTTTTGACGTCAAAAGAAGCCGTAATGACCGTTATCGCTGCGTAGTAATCTAATCGAATGCATTCTTTTCATGCCCGGGGAATCCCGTTCGCGCGCAATTGCACCGGCTTCAAACTACGAAAAAATTGCGAGACGGGAAAAAAGCGTATTTTCATGCGAAAAATAAAAGCGCGCGGCTAAGCGTGTGAAAAGGAGCGGTCGCAAAAAAGCGATCGGTGAATCATGCGAAAATACATCGCGGACGGACGCGAGTGTGGGAAAGATGGAACTCTCGGAATGCACTTGCATTCTCGCATGCCTTGAAACTTCGGTACCACCTGTCGCTCTCTCGCCGGCGTCGCGACGTACGCTCCCACTAAACTCACGAAAACTTTGTACGTACTTCTCGTACGCAAACGCCGGAGGTTTTTATTGCGCAAAAATAATACGGTAAATCGACATTCACCTGTAAGATGCAACAGCGCGATGATAAGCACAGCAGCGCGCCGATTGTCTGCCATCGTCACGGCTCGCTGAATTCTCTCGTTCGTCACGGGGAAATCTGCGAATTCAATCGTCGTTGCACTTGCACTTTTGTTCGTCGAGTTCGTAAACTTGACGCGGTTAAATCACACACACCCGTACGCATACGTCCTGCCGCCGCGGTGACCGATTTTCAACTGCGGTGGGGAATCGTACAGCGCCACGAGCGCGGTCCGAGATGACTCGGGCGCGCTCGGCAATCTTCGCCGCGGCCCGAACAGGTACGGCGCGGCAAGTGTGAAACCGCGCCCCTCTCGGCTCTAATGGGATTTTTAACATTCTTTGTCTCTGGAAGAATGAGAGGCTGTGTAAAATGACACGTGTGATTTGGACGAGAGCGATTGCAACGAGTTGTTTCGTATGCTGATTTTCGAACGGTTGCATTTCGCGCCTTTTTTATACGGCACTTGCCTATTGTTTCGTGAAAAAGGAAGCGAGTTTAAACGAGTTTGAACTCAATGTTTAAAACGAAGCGCCTGAGTTTCATTCGGATGATTGATGATATTTAAAACGAGCGTAATCTGTCGCGTCGAATATTTCCCTCACGCTGGACATTCGCTTTGAGCCAATGAGATCGTATCAGTACCTCCATAATTTCCCGTGGTCTGAATAACCGTATCCGATTTCCATGCGGTTGGAAATGTTCGGATTCGTGGAGTTCATTCAGCGAGTAAACTTTTTCCAATTGGACGATGCGACTTTTTACTGGGCATAAAAGAAGCGCGCTTTGAAAAGACGCATTCGGGGGATGCATTTTCGAGAGCTGCATTGACAAAGATCAAAGATCTCATTTTTCGTTCGACGGGGAAAATTAGAAACTTTTGTCATCGCAGTGGGGCATTTGTAGGGTTTTGAATTTCGTGACGTTAATCGGTGGGAGTTTCGAAGTGTTGAATTACGAATGGCACGACGAGATGATACGACGGCTCCCATTGGACGATTTCAAGCCCTATACATTTAATGCTATGCGTGCTTGAGTTTGTTTGTTTGACGTGAATTACGATTTAGAAACTTTCGATATCGATTCAAGGACAAAACAAAACTTTTTCCGAGAAATATTCCGAACGTGCGTTTTAATCTTCTGTGATATTTCCAACTTTTGTTGTTGACACTCGCTGACATTTGATGCCCGATAAATGGATATCGCTATTCGGTTTTTTGTTTGCTTTTTGCCTGTTTACACGGGAAAACGATATTTTTAAGTTTTGAAAATTATGGAAAGAATAGAAGCTATTGCTTCATTTGTTCATTTGTTACTTTGAATTGCGAAATCCCTTAAAATAAACAATGAGTTTTCATTAATTATTCACGTATTAATCGGTCGTTCGAATTCCAAATTCAAGTGGTTCAAATATTCGCGCGCAAAAAGTAAAGGGCGCCATTTCTCTCCTTTGTCGTCTGTTGCCGTTCTGGCGCGTTGCGAATTGTATTTTCGCGAATTATTTTCCTACTGCGCGGATAAGTGTTGGTTTTCCGGTGAATTATCATGTTATTACCGTGTTATACTGTCGAGCAAGCGAACAACGGATGATACGATGTATATTTGACGCGTCGTAAAAAAGTCACCGGTGCGTCCTTTTTTCCCTCGCTCTCGCGCAATGAATTTAGCGTAATTTAGCGTTTTTCTGGTACTTGAGTAAAAATTGAACGTTCTTTGCGTAAATGTGTTGTGTCGTGCGAAGTCATTGATAACTGGAAATCATCGAGAAGAATTCGCACCATGCCATCTAAAGGTCGGTTTTTTTGCTTAATTTTACAATGTCAATCTTCTTTTCGTAATTCTAAGAATAATTTTTTTCAGGTAAGTGTCCGAATTTGACGGCTGCAAGGGCAAAGGGTCATGAAATCCGGTGAGTCTTTTGCATTTTCTTCCAATTTCGAAATGGAAAATCCAAGACGGCGGCGTAAGAATTTTGTCCCGCTATTTCGAGGTTTGCTCACTTCAGATTGCGATAGTCACATTTCGATACATTTCGATACATTTCGATATTTCTCGAACCGCGACAATCCGAGTTATTCAAGAGAAAAAAATTGCTCGTGCTTGAGAAAAAAGTTTTATTGAAATCGTTTTTTCAAAAAATGCAGATAAAGAACATAAAAACTGATTTTATTTTCAATCTTCAAAATAAATCGTAAAAATGCGTCCAAATAACATTTTTTTCCTATAAAATTTAATCACTATTAGACATTTCAGTTTATATTTACTCGATTTAACATTTTTCATAAAAACATCATCAATTTCGAAAGAATTTTTCTCTTCCAAGTAAATTACAAATATAACGGAGAAAAAAAAAACAAGACGATAACAAACAATGTCATTGTTTATAATAAACATAAGAATCAAATCTCCGTCGCAATCGTGATCTTTTATTCCCACAAAAGATTCCGAACTGCTTCATAAACAAAATTACAATTTGTATACTTCTCTTCTCTATCGCAATCAGTCGTTATACTTTTCCAATCTCAACAAATTCAAACAAAGAACTCCAATTTTACCGATACATCAACAAGCTCAGTAAAGGCTACACAAAGGAATACGAGGTATCACTTTTGATGTCAAACGGACCCAACAATCGGATCGTGCAATATGATATTATTATTCTGGAAAGAGAAGTGGACGAGGCGTTTATTAGTCGACATCTGACGTGCACGAGTAAGAAATGAGGGCCGATGGCAAGAACGGGAAGATTGATGTAAGCAGGATATTCTCGGGCAAATATTGTCTCGCTGGGACGAAGCTATCGCGCCCAGCAATAAACCCTCGAAGCATGCGTCCACTTACGAGCCGGAAACAAAAAATATCATTCACTCGGCGAAATTATGTTTGCGCAAAGATTTTGCACGCCAGGAAACTCGAGCACTTTAGCCCGGGTTGCACTCATTTCGCCGAATTCCAGCTGGAAATGGATTTTTCTGCCCATGTCTTTTTTTACGCGTGCGGAAGAACCAAGGGTGTACAATATTTAAACAAGCGAAAAGGGAATTTTTTCCTTACGGGAATTAGGGGAATTTAAATGTGGAAAATGAATTTCATTGTGTAAGAAATTTTAAGGGGATTGATAAATTCATTTTTAACGGGGTTTAAATGCGTTCCTGCTTCGGATTTTCTGAAGGCTTTTTTATTTATTCTTTAGACTTTCTGGAGTCTAATTTAATTTTTTTATACGATTAATCATGGCTTTGGTAATCTACTTATTATTTTCGGTTCTATTTCTGGGTTTATCCGAGTTGGGATCGAGATAAAGACATTTTCATAATGACCTTTTCTATGTGGGCATTCGGAAACTGCTTTTACCCTCTTCCCAAGTGGCCTTTTTTAGCAGACTTCTCCTTTCGAATCATTACCAAACTCTGAACGAGCAACATCACGCCTCCGAATTTTCTCCGCGTTTTTTGTCACATCTTGAGGAAATTCTCGATTCGTGAAAGCTGCATCATCAAAATGTCATTACCAAAAGCCGAGGAAGAAATAAAAAACTTTATTATTCAACGTAAACTATTCAATTCTTTCGAAATATTTATCTTTCAATCGTAAAATGAATGTAAAACATACGACGTTTGAGAAGTACTTAAAATTAATTATCCGTTTCAATCTCGCATTCATAAAGAACAATAATCCAACCCATTTTCCAGACCGGAAAAGTCGAGAGAGAAAAGGTAAAATGTGGCGATCCAGAAAACGACATACTTTTCAGAGCTGGAAAAGATCTTTATCAACGTTAATGTTAACGTCAAGGGTTTATCTCACAATTAATCCAAGTGCCCCAATTTCAGTAAAGACCGAAAAACTAGTAACTACAGAAACGTATGTTCTCGTATTCATCCAGTAACAGTGGCAGTACTCGAAATCTCGCTCGAAAAAAAGTCTCTCTACACTTTTCCTTTTTCCGAGTAAACAAACAAGAGCAACCCTTGAACCCTCGAGAGTCTTTCGCGATTATGCAGGAGATAGCGATGCTACGCGTGCGGCAAATCCATCTTGTTTACCATTCGTCACCCCGTTGTTTACTGCAACAAGAAATCCCGCTTTGCACTACCGAATCACACGCTGCATTTTCTCCCCCGCATATCGTTTCTCTCGACGACGCGATGTCAAGTGATACGCATCGTCTGCTCGCATCAAAGCCTTTCAAAGCGCCGCTTCTCTTCTTTCTTTTCCTCGCAAAACAAACAAATCTCTTCCCGGAGTTAATTAATTGGAAACTATTTCAAAGGGCGGGAATAATGTTTGTAGTACCGAAAAAGGAAGCGGCAAAGTCTTCGGAAAGTTCGGCATTTCGTGATCGAAAGCTAAACAAAATAACTTTCGAGATTTGTGCACTCGTAGACTGACAATCCGCTTTTTGCGCAATTTTCTTTAATCTCCGGTTCGATGGAATTGCGGAAGTTCGGGATTTTAGGTCATCGCGGAATCAGGAAAAGCTCTGGAATAGCGCGGGCGTTTGAAAACGAAAATTATCGTTTCGAAGTTGACGCGATAAAGACGTTCGTCGCATCGCGCTGATAATGTTCTTGCACAAGGAATAATTAGCCCGGGGACTTTTTCCTGGGATGAAATATCGCGATTCGGGGGAAATGGCGCGGAGAAAGATGCTTATTAAATCTTTAATTTTCCTCGATTCCAGTCGGAAGCGAAAACAAGTAGCTCGCGGGGTTTGAAGAAAGAATTTGAGGAACGGAATGGAAAAGTCCGGGAGCTTTGGGCAAAGCACCCGAGCTATTAATCATGCCTTTCTGGTATTATTGCAACTTCAGAAAATGCCGCGCGTCTCGTTCATTTACATAAATAAGCATTTTTTTCGCGCTGAAATGCGAATTAAAAATTCGTCCATTAATCTAGCGAATTAAAGGAGACATTTATATTTTTCTTTCGGAGCCGGGAATGAGACTTCTGTCGAAAAGATAAATAAACGTGAAGCTTTAGAAACGTCTCGGGTGACGTGAAAAATTATAAATGTGGAACAAGTGAAATTCGCATTATAAATGCATTCGATGAATCGAGCAAAATAGGAAGATGCAGCGCGCGGAAGCTGGATGAAAATGAACGATGCGAGAGTATCGGTCCAGGATTCCTGGCGCCTGGACGGCAGGCAGCCAGACGGGCGCCGATGTTTTCAAGGGTTTCTCGCTGAGTCGAACAAGGACGCTCGTGTTCTCCTTGCGCGGAAAGAAAGAGACAGCGGCTCTAAGCGGGATCGAAGGTGCGCGGCGGAAGACGAGACTGTAGGTTGTTACGCAAAGAGATGACTGTCAGAGCTTTTGTCGAAGTTAACTTCGAAAATCGACGGAAGTCAACAGCTCCGCGTTCGACATCAGTTGAACCAACAAATCGCGGCTCGTTTCAAGAATTCCAAGTTATTTTTTAGTCAAATCGATGTAATTTCAGGACTCTTTGTTAATGTTTGTAGTCGATGTTCATAAAATAATGAAAAAGGGAGAAATTCGGATGAATTGAATGTCTTTTTTGGAAGTTTTGGACTGGTTGAAATCGAGACTCTTAACGTTCGCATTTTCTTCTTCGATTTGGTTCGATTTTACCCTCGAACGTGCGGAATTTCCATATAAAATTCCATATGGTGAAATTGGCTGTGTATAAAAGTTGAAAGTCTCGCATTTTCAGGATTCTTTCCGTGTTCTTTTTTGTTTTCTAATGTTTATTACTAACTGAAGAGCATTGTTCAGTGAAACAGAATTTTATTGTTATTATTTTTATTGTTTTTGAAGAAATATGGATACAAAATCATTTAGTTATCACGCAAACATGATTTTATCTTTTTGGATTAATTTCTTCTTCGTTTTCGTCCTTTTTTCGTGTCGCCATATCTCCTTTGACAAATAATAGATCGATTTGTTTGGTTATTAAATCTATCGTTGTACAAATCTCGTAATTAATTGTTTTTGTAGGATGTGCTTTTGCAGTTGGTACTTCGCACTAAAAGTTCGGCATTTTTAATTATCTCTTGCACTATAAATTTTGCTTTCTCAAAGATTGCGTTTTGCATTGCTGGCGTGAGCGCGAAATCTGAAATTCATGATAACGATTTTTCGTTTCAATTTAACAAAAAACGTTCATTTTTCGAAAGAAACTGTGAAATTACCTGCTTGCTGTACCGGGTCTTTGGATTCATCTGAAAAACAATAACGGGAATTTTAACAATCGCATTGTTGCTAGATAACTACATTTTTAAACAAACAGTGATAGAATAATAAATTGCATTTTTGTTTTTTTCAATTAATTTGCAAACCAAGTTTGATTTTACCATTTCCGTTTTTACTTTTTTTTTTAAACAATGAAACTTTTTATGCAATGTATTTAATTAAATATTAATTGTCGTATTGATATGGAAAGGATCATTTTTACATTACCGAAACATTGTCGTTTCGCTGCGCTTGGCTTGTCCCTCATTTTTATTTCTACAAACATTTTTGCGTTAAATTATTATTAAATTTACAAAGAAATAATTGTGGAGGTTCGTTCTTGTTCCGGTTACAAAAATAACACACTTTTAATTCCGGATTCATTCCTTTATTTTAGAGGGTAAAAATATATAATATTCTATGTAGTGTACAAAAACGTACGTACCTTTCGAAGCGAGATTCCTAGGCAAAATGAATCACATTCCACAGCGTTTCACCACCTCAAAATTTGAAGTAGTGAACAGCCATGCAATGTTTGTATACAACGATGGAAAAGTTTTATCTACAAATCAACTTCTTCTTCAATTAAACCAAAAATAAATCCGGTTTTGTTTTTCCGGCAAACGCTAAACACTGGTTCGCCTTTAAAATTGCACAGTCAATGCCTGAAATTATTTTTAAAATGCTCAAAAATATCTCCTCAAACTTTGTCGGAAAAATTTATTAACAAACCTCGAAAATTGGCATTTTTATAGTTTTTTTTTTCATGAAATTAACACGCATTGTAATCAAATTCCAGTTTTTTCCAAGCGATTTAAAATTTCCAATGCCTGCTTTTGATCTCCAATAACACACATTTCAAAATAAAGAATAAAATACAGCGAAGAGTAATTTTTTCCTGGTGATTGTCGTGGCGCTTTCTTATGAATAAATACGAGAAACAATATGAAAAGTCGAGCCTTATAAGGATGAGATATTAAGGATCGACGTGCAAGTATGAGAATTCGAGGAGAAGCTGAAAAGAAATCGTAGAATACTGTTCGACCACGAAGGATTCAACTGGGAATTGCCTGCCACGAAATGGCGAGGAAATAGCGCGGGTAGACAGTAACATTTATTTGGTTTCTCTCCGCTGTTTTCGTTTGCAGAAAACTTTTAGACCAAGAATGAAAGTGGCCTCTGCCCGCAAAGTACGCTCCGCTCGACCGTAGGGCTCCTCTTCAAAAGGATAAATAATTGTGCATCGGAAATCGTGAGCTTCCCCTCGAGGCAAATGCTATTTCTGAGACCATTTGCACTTCCATGAACCAATAAATGATATCCCGCGTTTGCTTCATGGGAACTGCTCCCGAGGAATATTTTTTACCGGGATCCTTCGTTTTCATTCCGAGTTTCATTGAAAAATGCGCGCGTCTCGACAGCGCGAATTGGAAAAGATATAAATAATGATTCGTGGAAAAGCGTTCGAAAGATGCTCTGATTGTTCGTCTTCGTTATGAATTGCATTCCTCGTGAGTTTTTAAGAAGAGAAGATGAAAACATCACTCGTCCTTGCAGCTTCCTCGAAATCTGTTGGAGTAATCTTGCAACGCGTACGCGCAAGCTCGCAACTTCGGTTAATCGTGAGAAACTGTAGGCGTTCCAGCTGAAGCACAATAAAGTTGCCAGTTTCAGCTGCGCGAGATTAAGCCTTTGCCGCTGTTTGTTTACACGAAATTTGACAGACAATAAAATGTGCAAGGGAAAATGATGAATAAATCAAGCCTTCGCCGACGTCACGAAATTTCGGGAAACGAGCGCCAAATCCAGTGGACTTTTCGAGGTTTAGGGAGAAGAATCATCAAGATTGATGCTTTCGGAACAGCCGAGACACGTCTCGTTTCAAATGGGATCTTGACACTGTAACGCGAAAGCGTTCATCTCGAATATTGAGATTTGTGGCGATGCACTGAAAGGTACAAAATAAAAAGGTGTTTTATTCCGAACATATTTGAGGCAGGAAATCTACATTACGCGAGATAAAGAAAGCGATGTTCGTCTTGCAAAATGTAGAATGTAATATGAGAAATGGGATTCGATTGATATCATTTCCTTGAATCTCTCTCGTTTTTGTCGGTAAAGCTCGAAGGAACGTCGTGTCGGGTTGCGCTATTGATTTGAAAAATACGCGACGTGCAAAGGGAGTTGGGAAAGTCGATCCGTGTACAAGTGCCGCGTACGATGAATCGACTGCACGCTCGATTTCAAGTGCATATTTCGCCGTCGATGATTTTGCGCTTCGCGAATTTCGCATCCAGTGAAAAAAAGGCGCGTCTAATCGATAAGCCTCGGATCAGATTTGCCCGGAAATGCAAGAAATTTGCCTTGCGTTCGCGGTTTTTCGCAACAAAAGTGAACCTCGTAGTTGTAAGTTTTATGATGGCGTTACAGTTTGTCTGACTGGGAAGTTGGGCCTCGATAGTTTCTCGCTCGGCTTCACCAGTCGAGTCACCGTCTTTTCCTGCACGCCCGAGTCAGCTGCAACCGCAGAGTTAGATTCGAATGGCCCACGGCTAAATTGCTTTTCTCGTTGGCGAGAATACGACTCGGCAATTAAACTGGAAAAAAGGACACTTGTAAATATTCAAAGAGTATCTGCCTTTCGATGCATCTGTAAAATAATGGGAAGAAAAGTTTGGAAAAGTGGTAGGGTTTCATTTTTTTAACCTCAGCCAAAATTGTGGGAAACTTTCTCTTTTTTGTGATTAAAATCGAGATTGAAATCGACGGAATCGGGTTTCGAATGGATGTACAAATTTGTTCGTTTTGAAATTAAAAAAAATGTATGTGTATCGAATTCAGAGGTGGAAAATGAACGATCGTTTGCCAGATTGAAATGTACTCTATTCAGTTTCGTAATTATTGAGTGGCCGACTATTCCATTGATCGCGAAGCAATTTTGCTGAATAACGATGCACTTCAAAAGGATATTTTTAAGGACATATGTAAAGCTTTGAATGTGGTTCAAAACATATATTTTTTTAATGTCAAATGGAATTGCTAAAAAGTATTCTGGAATAGCATTTTGACTTGATAACTTAACGAGCTTTAATATTTTTATCGGGTAAATGTTCTTTCGGTGAATTTTTAGTTCCAATAAGTTCGGTTTATCGCCACGTAATTTAGTATTCAACAGTAAATGAAAAGACATACGAATTGTACTAAATTTTAAGTAGAAAAATCCATAATAATCAGACCACACGCGAAAAAAGCATTTTTTCCTCGCGAGAGCGCAGGTAAAATTTGCGGAATTCATATTTCCCCGCGCTCATCATTCCCCCAAAATTGTTGCGTGTCTTATAATTGATGCACGAATAAATGTACAAATTACGAGTGCATAATTCATCACGTCCCGCGTTTCCCAACAACATGTTTACAAAATTGACGATAATGTTTCTCTCTGCGCAATAGGAACTTTATCAGGCTTTATTTTGCCGGAGTTCATCTAATTCCATCACAGCATCAAGTCAAACACAGCTAGGAAGAAAAGCAAGCAAGCTTTCAAAGATTATGATGCAATAACGAGTGCAGAATCGGATCCGTGCAGTGCATATACACCGAGTCCTGGAAAACTCGGCAGATGGGGCATTCTTTGCCGATCCTAATCCGATTATACGACTCATTGAAGACAGAAGTGCGATCTTTTAAAAGGGGGGCTTGTTAAACGCTGAAAAAAGAGAGAAAAAAGGTCGCAGTGGAAAGCTGGCCGGAGAGAAAGAGAAGGAGTTTGCAGGATCAATATTTTCCGCGGTGGCATAGAGGTCCTTTTACCTTGTACAGGGGTGACGGATAATCTGCAGGAAGCTCGTTAATGCCCTGGGTTACTTCATGTATCCGTTGCTGTGTGCTCGAGCCTCTCATTTGTAGAGCAGATTTCAAAAGGGCGACTTCGTACCACCCCGCAGATGCATGACGTACAAATAGAACTAATTTAAGAAAATTAAATAGCGGAGGAGCGATGCCTATCTATCTGGGGCGTTTACGAAAGTGGACAAAGCGCTTTGCATGTGGCAACGCGAGCACGCTGCCGGCGTGCTTGCATATGTCATGCCTGTGATTTACGTAGCTGTAATTCAGGTTTTCAACTACTATCCCTGATGCCTTTTGTGCGCCTGTGTACGGTCCTTTGAAGATCGCTAGTCAAATAACTGTTGTTGCGTTCCGTAATGACGCACGCGTTATATATCAGCAAACGATATGGATAAAAATCGTGACTGGCGCACTGATCTTTTGTGAACGCTGTTGGAAATAATGCACTTTTAATGTACTATCCTTGAATTTATGAGTTCAATTTTGTGTACTACTTTTTATCGTATACAGATTTCAAAGTGTGTGTTTAATTTGGGATGTAAATATTGTGTATTAATTATATACGCAAAGGACAAATATGACAGCGAGGTCAATGTTTAATTAATGGAAATATTTGAACAATTTTACGGGTTTCGTTATTAATAACGCGGTACAACAGATTGCGCTTTATTCCGATAGTTTTTAATACCACATTTTTCGGTACGAACACGAGGATGACAGCAATTTTGGTTGTTGAAAAGCCGATTGCGATGTTTGAGTTATTCTATTTATTTTTTGAGTAATAATTATAATTACTTTAATCAATGAGAAGAGGGTTGTAATACGAGTTGAGCTTTGCATTGGGAAATTGGTTCTACTTTATGAAAATAAAGCAATCAAATGACATCGAATCTTCGAGACAAATAATTGATGTTGCAGAAATAATAACAAAAATACTCATTAACTTGCAGTTTTTTTTAACGATACGATATTTTTATAAGAAAAACGGTTCATTTTCCGACAGTAATGATTGTCCAATTAGATAAAATGAAGAGAAATAAGGTTTCGAAGAGAACTGCTACGTAATAATAAAATACCGGAAATGTGCAATGATTTTTTGATCAATGTATTCACTGATTATCGAGTTTATTGGAATTCCCTTTATTAACATCAAACTGCACCACTGACAAGAAAAATTTTCATTATAAATAATTGGAATTGGTTCGAAAACAAACAATTTAATTTGTTATTTTTAATTTTTAGATTGCACATGCCGTTTCAATTCATGTGTATTAAATTCAGTACCGAAATTTTCGACAATGTGCAATGCGTTTCGCTTCACTTCCAGTATTCCGTTTCTGATGCACGAAATTGCTTGTTACGAAAACTGAACGAACCTGCAACTTGAACGAAACTATATAACTTTCCGAGTTTAGTACACTGCGAAAGTCGAGATGATTCAGCATGCAAAGAGGCGCAAAGTGCGGAAAGACAAGCAAAGATTGTTGGGAATGGCAAAGAAAATGAAATGGAAAATGCGTTGAAAAGCCAAAATGAGAATTTTCCAGGAAACCCCGCGCCGCTCTTCGAATTCTCGAAACAGAGAAACGATATTAAAAATGCCGCGAGTTTGATAAAAATATCTACGGCCGTATTCCGGGGAGAAATCGCGCCGATTCGTTCGGCGAGCGGCTCCGTAAATTCCGGAAAACTTTTCCGTGTTTGATAGTGAAGATTAGTGTAGTCGATCGGTCGTGGTTAGAGGAACACGAGTAAAGCAGGGGCGAGAGCACTTGTATGAAGGGACAAAATGCAAAATCTAGGGACAATTAAATAGATGGGATGTGACGCCCAGAATTATGGCACGATCGTACGACAATGCCCCAATGTGATCATTGCTTTTAGAGCATAGGAGCAATTACCATATTAAATTTTAATCCTATTCCTCCCGTGCCGTAGCCTCTCGATTAAATGGGCTTCAATTCGGCTGAAAGGGCGTTTAGAAAAAGGACGCTGCTTTTGCAACGATTGCTTCGACGCGATACATTATTACCATTATTTAAAAACTTTTCTAAATCAGAAGAAATGCTGGGAGTTTCGCTCGTATCATTGTGTTAAACTCGAATTTAGCGCAAATGACGATATTCCCCGAGGTTCCTAGGGGTTGTAAATCTTCGATTAATTGGTCTTAACAGTAATAGCCCACGATATACACGCAGTGTCCCTCGCGTCGGAAGTAGCCGGACGAAAACTTGCCTCGCGTCGGCGCAAACTCGTTGACGTATCTTTATGGATACGGCACCCGAAGGAAATAGACTTCCTTTTCTGGCAGCGGATCGGCCAGAATTCTGGAGTACCTCCAAGGACGATGTGGGCTAACGGAATCGTGCCGTTGACACGATTTCGCGACGTAAAAGATAGCCTTTGCGCCAATAAAGGACATACATCTGCATTGAAAATGGCTATAAAGTCTCTTTGAATTTATTGGCGCAAATGTTTAATCTCTTTATTTAACGTTTGGAAGACGGACTTTGATCAACAAGACAAAGCTCGTTGATGTGTTAATTATGCCCCGTGGGTTATATAATATGGGAAATTTATTCACAACTCGTCCATGCACGGCGTATATTTTAGCTGTACATCCCCAAATTGCATCGCGGAATGTTAATTTGCATTTCATAAAATACTTGAGTGTGCGTATAGCGGAAATTCCACGTTTGGTAAACAGAATTATTCCCTTAACCTTGTGGATTTCGTTCGTTTAGTATTATCTACACCCGCAGTCCGCTTCTAACAATTTCGTTTATTATAACGCGTAATAACGCGTCATTTTCCGCGTGCTGTAATTCAATCATCTCGTTAAGAACGCTTAATTTTTGCGGCTGCGAGTTTTGCTGGTTCGCATTACGAATTATTTTCGCTCTACTGCAGCTTCCAGTTTCTAGACTTGTGTATACTTTTTGCTTTCTTGCATTCTTCGAGTTTGTTGCGTGTAGGGCAGAGTGAACTAGGTTGAGACACCTTCTGTTTTTTAGTTTGTAAAGAGTATAATTTCCAAGAGAACATAGTTTGAAATGAAACGATAAAAATGAGACGTAAACATTTTTATTCTTTTGACATTTTCTGCATGTTTTTAATTAAAATTAATTATCTTGACTGTTTTCTCTTTTATGTTTGTTTCTTTTGAAACATCAAGGCATCATTTTTTATCGACAAAACGATTATGCAATTGTATAATTATTTTCTTCCGCGAAACGAACACTCTTCTGTCTCATCGATCGCGGAAATATCGCGAACATTTAGAAAACCGATTCTATTCCAGTAAAAAAGTCTCTAAAAATGAATAATCACCGGCTTATTTCTTCGTGCAAAATTATTGCGAATGTTTGAACCCGGGGCACTCATTCTTAAACATTCTCGGCGTTTATAAAGAATTCAAAGAAAGATTCGAGTTGAAATATTCCTACGGGTATTGATATTTTCCCAAGCTGAAACGAGACCACCAAAAGGCGTTTCTGCTGCAGGAAACGCGAGGTTTCCTAATCGAGTCAGCGAGAGATTCATCCTTCACGGTACCATAAGGTGCGCCGTATCCGCGTCCGCACTTTGTCCTCAAGTGCGTGCAACCCACGCGGCAGCTGCTCCTCTTTCCTCTCCATTATTGCATCCGACAACCACGGATTGATATACAAGTGTAACTCAATGTAGCGCAATGATTCGCCCGTGGCAATATGGTTTGTGTGCCGCGGAAGGGTAATTTTGACAGATGCAACCTCATGAATATCGATCCGTTCATCCCCGTGTGCCAACGCCAAATGTTATTAGCGGGCGCGGCGGCAGGGGCGGTTAAAAAATATACAAGTAGCGCCGGAAAGTGGTTGAAATGAATGCGGTGGACAGCTGGAAAGCTTCCTCGTATTTAATGCCACGAACGCGACACGGGAATAAAAGCTCTCGAGCGTCGTCGACATTACAGTCGCGGTAATGCATGATATATAACGCGCCGCTTCTGGACGCTACGCGGGTCTTATTTTATTACTTTAGCGGATTACATTATTAATGTAGCAGAGTCAGAAAGCCTGACGCGACTTTTTTGCCAAAAAATTGCGACAGTATATTGTTTGGATTTGAATCGTTCAATTTTGCGAATAAAAACGTATGGTCTCGAATTATCTTATCTCGGGGATGACGATTCGAAGGCCAAGGGTAGAATTCGTACTTTTTGTCGAGCTTCCGCAAAACCGATAAGCGATATTTCACGCTTTATGCTTATTGGCTGCAATATCCTGCTGCGCGAGGGGGTTAACACGATGCTACAAGATACGCGCGTGAATTATATTTCGAGATATTAGAGCCATTTTTACGTCACCGCGCCTCGGCAAAAAATGTATAAATTTCACTGTATTATATGCTCTGGACTCGCGTCGGCTTGCGGTAAAAATCATAAATATTGTTTACCGGCTTTTTCGAGACAGAAACGAGCGTCTATCTTCGTTGAAGCAGCAACGCGGGAAAAAATACGCAGCTCCGTTCACGAATTGACAGTCGAAAGCGTAAACTTTTCGGAAATGTGCTCTTTTTCATTAGAGAAATGGTTTTTGCGAGGGGAAAATAATTGTATCATTAATCGCGTAAAAAAGGGCTTTTGGGGATGAAAAAAGCGTCCTTTTCGTTACACCCATAAACCGCGCTCGTTGGAAAGAGACGGTCAATGGGAATGAAAACCCTCTCGATATCGTTCCGGCAGTCTGAGAAAAAAAAAGCCGCACACTCAATGGGATTTCTCTCCGTGTCAAACGAAAGAGAGACTCGTCGGGACAAAAGCGCGACCCCGTTCACCTCGCCCGCTAATCACCCGTGAATCTCGACGCGCCGTGCACAAAAGATACGCACGCTTTCGCATTTATTCGAGCACGCACCGTGTGTCGCGAATAGCCGAGCTTTCCGCCCCGAGATTCTGAAGCGTTTCCAATCGCGCGCGAGGGACGAAGGCTAAAAAGACCGAGGAAAAAGAAGGATCCGACGAGGCGTTTTTTCTTCCCGCAAATATTGTAAATGGTCATTGCCATTGTTGCCGGGATGAAAGTTTCGCTTTCGAGGTTCAAAAGTCTCGTAAAACAAAGCATTAGCCAATGCGGAATTTTTTATTCCAATTTACAGCCTGTCAAACCGACGTGCTCCCTCATCGCTCAGGCACTCATATCGCGGAAAATATGCATAATTCATGGACTTTTCTCCTCGCCTCTTGTGTATATGTAATATTCACCGCGAATGCGGACGCTCTTTATTCGGTCTCGAAATCGGTCGTAAGCTTCCACTGAAAATTCTGTTCCTAACGGAGTCGCACGACGCTTAATGCCCTGATGCAGCAGCGTCGTTAAAACACAATGTGAGATTATAAATCGCGCGACAAATTTTACATGTTTTAAATTAATGCGTGGATTGATTAATAATGCCGGCATTGATTTCCAATAATTCTATACTTTTATGCCAAAAAATGATGGCCTGTCTGCTGGTGTAATCCGTGTTCTCAATTTGCATAAATGTTGTTGACGCCAAAACATGACATGTAATTTATAATATTCTACGGAAGCGCATATAAACGGTGCATTCTTATTCCGCAGGGTTTGAAGCACACATTTATTTTGCAATTGATATTCAAATTTCCGTGAACTTTCATTTTTGTAAAATTACAAAAATGGCACGTATCCTTTTTTGGCATAAAAGTGCGAAATTCAACTTTATTCCATCTCTCGTGATTTTACGATTTTCGATATTCATTGCGCGGAAAAAAATTCTACGGGAAATGTGTATAAAACATATATGAAAGCGGTCAAGTTGGAAACGGGGTTAATTGAATCGGAACCTTTTTATCACTAGCCGGGATAACAGCAAGTCGTGAGTTTTAAAGCGATGCCGAATTTACGGCGAAGCCGCTTCATTAAACCGCGCAAAGTTATAAAGTATATCAATTTTCCCATGAAAATCACGCAGTCCCGAGTTATTGTCGCGAGATAATTGTGCGTGTCGTCGCCACGAATTACCAAATAATTAATATCGGTTTGATAAACAGATGAATTTCATACAGTCGGTAAACACGGCCGGTTCGTAATTAAATGTTAACCACCGTTGTTTCACATTTACTCTGTAATGATTCCGAAAATAATAGCAATGCAATTAATATATAATAGCTTTATTGACTTCCCAGCTTTATAATCCATTTCGGAATCCCAAATTCATCCAGACGGGATCGCATTAAAAATGAGAACATTAAACGACAAAAGAAAAATTAGTATCTTTTTGCTAAAACTAAATGACGTACGTATTTGGATTAATTTTTGATCGAACCGTAATTTCGTTATGAATATCGCATAATTGTATCTTATTATGTATCGAAAGGAAATTCCAATTATCGGCTTTGTACGAGTATCGATGTAGCTTTTGCCGAGAGCCGCAATTTTGTAACATGAAAATGATTTTTCATTACATTACGCTTGGGTAATCGTTTCATTGACCAGCAATTTGGTCGGTTCGAGCGCCTCGGCGCC
>JABFQM010001762.1:0-18816 GCA_022816865.1 Zelostemma sp. ZL-2020
GTAAATCTTGTAAATTTTAATTTTTTGAATCCTTATAATCAGTGTAATATTCATACGAATCGGTGCTTTAATTGCTAATTAACTTACAAATTTGAATTAATGTTTTTTTAAATGCAATAATTTTGTTGTATCGATTTATTCATTAATTTTAAATCGAATGGTATGTCATATTTTCGTCCCCAATACTCCAATACCAATAGTTATTTAGTTATAAATACTTAAAAATTTGCAATAGTCGAAAACGGCAATTTTCAGTCAATTGTTACAAAAACTGTAACGATTTATTCCAAGACTTCTATCGTCAAGTTTGATCATCCAACCGTTCCTATCAATGACATATTTTAAATTATCCGAAGCAATATTGTTATTTTCGTTACCTAATAATAAAATTCTTGATTTTTAATTCATTATCAATATTTGTTAAAGACTACATTTCGCTGATCCTTACTGTAGAAAACAATGAAGGAGAGAGCAATAAAAAATATATTGTTTTCCACATTTCGCATAAAAATGTTGCTAGTGTCCAGAACATAATATAGACAACGTCTTTTTATGGTATCCCGCCCCTTTACTGTAGTTAAGATTAAGTCATTTCCCATATTTGGTTCAACTAGTAGCATGCCAACCCATCAATATTTCGAAATTTCAAACAGTTCTGCAAACTATTACTACCACAAATGAATAGAAATTAAAGATAAGTTGAAAAGCAACGTATTTCAAGTAGCGAAATCCATTCTTTATAAGGGAGTGTTTGGACTCAAAGTTAAATATCTCTACTACGGCATATCCAGTTTGCGAGGGCGAAATCACTAGCTTGTTCATCCATTTTGATAATGTTGTTTTGACAAGCCGCACATGTGATATACTTTAAGAATTAACCTTTTCGTCTATCTTCCATCTATGCCATGCCATGACTAAATGCATTACTCCACTACTGTTTGTACAGATAAAATAAACAACGCTCTTTATTGCGATTGTTGCGTTTTCAGATCACAATTCCATGAATTTATACTTGCATTTAAGAATGACCGGATCCATAAAAAAACACCCAAATTCTTATAGAAATAAGAAATACTTATTGCTTTATGCACATTCTGAAATATCGAGTCATTATTGTGCCAGAAACAACTTCTCGTGAATGGTTTAAAAATAATAGTGGATTCCTTATTCGATCAAAACAAATGTTCATCATGGATAGAGCTCGAATGAAATGGTAGAAATGTAAACTTGTTCGGATGCACTGCAGGTATAATTGAAAATTAAACCGAACATCTCGTTTTGCACGTAAAAGTTTGAGCGGCGGCAATTCGTCCATTCTGTGCGTGACAGCTTACTGAGAAAATCGAACACTGCATTTCTACGGTTTCGACGTTCCATTATTCCGGCTATTCTACTTGAAGATTACTACCTATTTTCGTTCTTGATCATCTTATTCAACCAAATTGGTTTTCAAATGGCCTGTAAATGCAACTCACAGCGGCTGTGTTACTCATTCGTGTATACATTTAAGAGCCTGTCTATTTATATCCAATGTTGGGTAGTAACTTAAATTTCGAGTTGAAAGTTAGGAGTTAATTAAGTCTTAAACTTCACTGAAATGCAGTAATTTTCAATTATTTTTAGGACAAAAGTCAATTTAACCTGCAATTATTATTATTGGAGTCCTGAGGCCGGATTAGGCCTAAATTCTTTTTCCCGGAAACTTCTATGTTGATTGCTCCCACGTGTGAATGAAATTATTATAGTTAACAAGCTTCTTTCTTTTGCTCCGTGCTGTTCGTGATTTTAATCACATATTATACGTTGGCTGGCTGATAAATAAATAATGGCCGTATCTGTCAGATTCGTCACAAAATATTCAAATATTTTTGTGTCCAAACTGTGCTAATTAACGATATCGTAAATTCTGAGTGCAATATAAACATTTTTTTATATTCATGCTCTAAGAAAATTTATGTGAACTGCACTTTCAACTGCAGAAAAAGTTAATAACTTTCAACTTACCCAACCTTGTTTATATCTAACTGTTAGCAAGTGAAGGTATCATAGGAATCAATATATTTTTCAGCGGTAAATCTATCTCTTTTGCTATATTGAAAGTACATTGGGAGACTGAAAAGGAGAATGAAAAAATGCAAGTAAAAAATATGTGGAATATTCCTTGGAATTATATGAAATTATTATGTTCATTGTATACAATTTGGCTAAGGTTAATGTAGGGATAAATTGATGTTTTCAGGTAATACGTGCACAACTGATGTGCGCGTATTGCAACGAGCAGCTTGGATGTCTGTATTTGGCAGGTCAGTGTGATGGAGTTTGGCTTACACGTGGTAATGACGCTGTGCTTCCCTATAAACGTCTTCATGCTTACTGTGATATCCGAAATCAATACTCTAAAATATAGTTTATTTGATCTGTATCGGAACGATACTTGGATTTTGATAATCCAGATTTACATGAATACTTCATCAAGCAACACTATCTGTACTTGTCATTGCCAAAGTTTACGAAATCTTGAAATATTATAATCAACCTCTAAAGATGCATTAAGGAATTTTGCCGGAAATGTGATGCGAAATAAATTGCGATAGAGAAAGGCACTTATGTTGAAGAAATCACTTGGAACTTATTTTTGATTGCATAAGTTTTAATATAATTAAGTAATAAATTTAAATTAAGGAACTTGGAGAGACCGATTAAGATAAATGCGAGAGTAAATATCGGAAGAAATATTTATAAAGCCACATAATTGATTTCGTTCAATATGCTAGTAGGTTTTATTGAACAATATCTTTTTCTTAACGAAAACAATACGCGGGCGAAAAAATTATACAAAAAATGCTCGTGACGAAAAATTAAAAATTTTTACAATCTTTTCCAGTGAAAAAGTTTTTACTTCTCAGCTAATTTGCAGGTTCAGCCATTTATATCGTTTACAGGAAAATTTGCAATAATTTTACGTTGGCGATTAAAAAAATATTTATTCGCAAAAAACGTACATGCATTTGTCCAGTGAGTCGGTCCAAAATTCTTCGAACAAAGCATGTATTTTTTTGGTAAATAAATATAAAAAGCACCATAATAAAGTTGTCGTAAATCGTCCTGTGAACAATATAAATATCCGAACATGCAAATTAGCTAAGAAATAAAAATTTGTCACTGAAAAAAAATGAAAAACTTTTTAATTTTTCGTTACCAGCATTTTTGTATGATTTTTTCCCTTGTGTATTTGTTTTCTTGAAGAAGAAGATATTGTCAATAAATTATGCTGGCATATAAAAAGAAATGAATTATGTTGCATTCTAAATATTTTTCAATTAATACTTGCATTTGGCGGCCGGACTACTTTAAAA
Source organism: Zelostemma sp. ZL-2020 (assembly GCA_022816865.1). Taxonomy (NCBI): domain Eukaryota; kingdom Metazoa; phylum Arthropoda; class Insecta; order Hymenoptera; family Platygastridae; genus Zelostemma; species Zelostemma sp. ZL-2020. The sequence goes on from JABFQM010001762.1 coordinate 3,357, forward strand.
CGTTGATTTAATTTTAGCTGCACTAAAATGAAACTCCTTTGCAATTATTGATAAATATAAGATGCTAAAGAAGACAATAGCGATTCTTATTCGAATGACGCTTCGCTGTATTAATTCATAATATGAGATAGGATATTAATATTATCGGCATAGTTGCTTTCATAGGTTGAACGATACAAAAGCGAAGGTTGGTAACTTGAAGCTGCTTCGAGCAATTTCTCACAGCTGCTGCCTCAGATAAGAATAATACCGAGTAACGTAATAATACGGCACCTAAAGGCTTACCGATCCTTTTAGGAAAGAAAATGCCAAGTCCTAAGTCCTTCCTTGACTTCACCTGCAGAGAAGCAGCTTGAAGCTGGTTAGAGAAGCTCCAGTCATGTGTGCACTCAACTATGGCTAGCTATACATTGAGCAGCGCCAGTGCCTGTAATTCCGTTTGCTATTTCCCCTGAAAGCGTCTGCAAAATCTTGCTCTCTCAATTCACTCCAGCCTGCTCAATACTTCTTTTACATTATATTACTTTCAAGTACGGTCAATCTTCCCTTTCATCGGTTTCACTGCAATCCGTCAATTTCATTTTCCGGACGTAAGTCATCGCCTTCTTAAGAAAAATTCATTTCGAGCAGTCGTTCGCAACTGTTATCGACCTGTCTAGTGTCGTTAAAAAGTTTATCTCGTTTCTGATTTCGTGATTTGGCAAACGATGTGCACATCGGGAGCATTTTACAGACTGTAAGTCACGTGTTCATTTCACGCTATTATTTACTTTAACGCCAACATGTAGTCCGCGCTGATGCTTCCGCTGTATTTACGGCTGATCCTCAAATTTATGGAATGAATGTACCACGGAGGGAATGTTTCACGTGCGAGAAAACGGGAATGTTGGGGTAGGAAAAGTGAAGATGCTGTACTGCTTTACTCTTGGTTCTCCGAAGAAGCTATAACGCAACAAGACTTGAATTAAAAATTTAAGGGTTTTTTTTAAGAAGATGAAAGAAGAAGAATTATTTGACGGAGATGAAGATTTGAAGATATCAACGTCTTCAGTTTAAAATTAGCTCCCTTTCAACGGTAAATTCATGGTAGAGCTAAATTGTTTTTTTTGTTCTCGGAAGTTATGAAATGCAGTTTTACGAGTATTTGCACACAGATATTATTATACCCAGAGAAAAAACAAAAGAAGACTCAAGAAGTTTATAATTATTTATATTATTTCGTTCTGGAACAAAACGTTCTCTTTTTCAAGTTAATCAATGAAATATATTAATTTGTATTAAAATGTTTTATCTTCTTACTTGCCACTTTTCACAGACTTTCTTTTGCTCTGTGAAGATATATATATATATATATAGATACGACTGTTCTGTAGAACCCGCGTTCAAGAGACCTAGGGAAAATAAATCGCACATTTTGCTTTCCTGACGACATCCTATAAAACTGGGTATTACTAAGAGTTATTTTACCAAGAAGATGTCGATCATACGGATTATTAGAGTCTTCTGAATAGCCGGAAGCAAGATTTTAATGCATACATTTTTGATGTGATTTTCTTGCAATCACTAAACTTCATCACTTCGGTTCAAATTTATGTTGATGCTTATTCAATTTCCAAACATATCGTTGATAAGTATTCATGATTTATGACACTTTCTATTCAGTTCCGATCAAAATTTCAAAAACACTATGAAGCATAATTTGTAATAAATAAGCATTCAAAATTCGACTTTTTTGAATAGCAGAAGTAGCGAAATAAGTTTCGAACCCATAGAGAACTAGAAATTTATTCAATGTTGTCTGTTGGTCTGTCGCGTTTGCAAACTTTTTGCGAATTTTATTCTGGCAGACACGCGAGAAATTCTCTACAGGGAACTGAATTTCTGGTTATTGCACCTCTCGAGGGCCATTCCACAGTGCTGGATACATACTATGTCGTATCTCGCTCTCATTTATCGCCGTGGTAAAATATTTATCATGGTATGGATTAGCTGGGTTTTCGTCCCGTGAAACCACTTGGAGTAAAAAGTGACCAGGTATTAAGGAAATAATCCCGTATACTTTCCTCAATATTCTCCATCTTGTTAACGCAAACTTGTAACGCAAATCATGTCCTGGTCGACTCGTATCACTGAGGATTAAATCTCCCATGAGTAACGCAATTATATACTTTAGAGATAAATTGAATGTCTAAAGTTCAATTGGAAAGGAAAATTTAGTCAATACGCGAATCAGCGACATTTTACAATTACATCAGCATTCGATTATTAGTTTATATTATTTCAGTATCTTTAAATAACTTTTATCACAGATATAATGTTCTTCTGCAAGGATGGACTTGAGAGACTAGCGATATGGACGCGATGTACTTTTTATTACGTGATCAAACGGTTCCAGCTCGCTGCTTCTCCAGAATTTGACATCGTGAAACACGATTCCATTCTGAACCATTTCCAATCGTCCCGTTTTGCTGTAGAAGAGCTTCATTACTGTTTGATAAACGGTTCAGGCTAGTTAATTTAATGAGCGGCGCTTGGAAAGTTTGTAGCTCTGCAAAAAAGAGTATATCGTTTAACTCAGAATCGAGAGAAATTGTTTTCCAACTGTTCCAAATTCGAGAGGTAGATAGAAAATGAAAAATGTATTTCTCTTTCAGCTCCAGACAATAAATGATTCGAGTCAATCATCGAAAACATCGATTGCTTGTACCATGCTTCCTGATGCGCCGCCACTAGTTATTACTGTTGATCAATATTCTCTTACAAGAATAACTTCGCATTGAAAAAATCTTTTTAATGTCGAGTCTCATGTTTTTTAAAATAATATCGTGATAATTCACTGAATAATGCTTTTTTTGAATCTTATCGTTCATGTTTAATTTACTGCTTCATTTTTATATAATTCAATTCCGTAATTTGAAAAAAACGATATGTACCAATCAGATGACTATTTTAAAATTTTGTGTCAAGTTAAAATCACTGAAACATAAATTTCGAAAGTATAATCGAGTAAAGTTTGTTTCCGATATCACAAGTAATATTTTTACTCCTTGTTGTATTTTAAGTATTCACTAAAAAATCATGTTTCCCATCAAAATCTTAATATATTTTAAAAGTAAAAACATTAATCATAAATCGATGAACATTGATTTTACATATCAAATACTGAGGTTTTCCCTTTTATTCAGGCTTCAAATCAAAGAAATAACGGCTTTTCCCAGAATAGCTTCAGTTCATTGAATGTAAAAGAATATGCAACAATTTTATTCGGAAAAAATGTTGATGAAATGTGATTTTTGATCAGTGTATCAAGGTACAATACCAGTAGACCCATGACACCCGCAGAATTTTTATATACTTTGGGTCGTTTTATCAAATTTTTTTAACTTGTAGTTTCACTGAATGTTCCCCAACCAAATATAAATTAAAATACACTGCAATGTTGAGTTTATATTTACGAATTTTCATTTTCTTAACGTGGAAAAAAACGAGAAAAAAAGTGGCTCAAGGTACAAGTTTTTCCCTTAATGTCTGTTAATTACATCAAGTTTTGTCTCTTAATGCCGATCAACTATTCTCATCCGGATGAAGTTGAAAAAAAGACTCGCCTCGGCGACCACTTACGAGTATTTTTTTGACTTGGCAAGAAGTTTGTGAACTCGGCCACATCGTTTATGTCTCGTCTCGGTGAGAAGCGTCGCTGGAGCTTTAACGACGACGACTGCGGACTCACTGGATCCTAGAGAATGGTCGTTATTCTTAGTGTCTCAATATTTTGGGAAGGAAAGGAGAGGGAAAAGAAAGCTTTATTCGAAATTGTTTTACGATTTTCAGATTGAGGGGAGGCACACATGTCATGTGTTAAATGCATGCACGGTTTTTTTGTTTTTTGCAGCCAAAAATCGAGGGTCTAGGTGTTAACAGAAAACATTTTTTGTTTTTATGCCACTGTTTGTGTCTTTTGATCTTAAACCTTGAATTTTTTAAACTGAAAAATATAAAGCCATTTCGGACCGAAATGCGTAATTCGTAAAATCAACTCGACGTAACAATATGCACGAATTGAAGCTACGTTAGAAGCCTTCCGTGTTAGCGTAGAAAGATGAAGAAGATAGAAAATGACAAATTTAGTTTACATCTTAAATTTGCAATAACTGAAAGTGCTGTGGTTCAAACTCTAAAGTTTGCTCAGCTTCGCACAGTTCCCGCTGTTGTTCTTCACACAATAAGCAGTAGATGAAATTAGTCCAGAGTCTCTTCGATTCGGATCGTTTTAGTTCCTCCATTATTGAATGCTTCACCTTGTACTCGAATGTACCTGAAGGAATACTCGAATGACTTCATTATAATCTACAGTTAAATTTATTTTGCAGTAGCCGCGAGCTGTACTTCAGTTAACATATTTACCATGGTTTTCTTCAATCTCTCGGGCCCAACTTTTAGATTTTCAGCTCTCTGCTAATCTCGAACGAATGTTTACCTTTCTTACAAATAACATTATTTTCATTAGTTGGCGGACGTCTATTAATTGAGTTTTCGGAAATACTTAGAACTTAATCTCGACTTGCATTATCATTTTTCATTTCTTCAAGAAAAAAAGATGATATGTTTTCCATTGAATCACTAAATTCAATGTTGAGAACAAAAATACGTTTTTCAGAGATTCGATATTTTTCGAATTTCGATAAATGGTATTATTTGAAATATTATGATTAATGAGCATTGATGATTGATGCTGATTTCTTTGCGATGATAATATACTATTAATGCATGATAATTGAATAAAAATTCTGTTAGAAAATCGTTCTACGTAAAATAGTAAGATTAACGACTCACCTCAAACGATCGAAACTTCCCTCGTTTCTACTGTTTACCTCATATATCTTCCGAGGAAGATCGTATATTTTCCTGCAGTGGGCCATGAATCGCCATTTTTCTTGAGAATAAAATTGGTAAAGTCGAAAAAATGTCTTAGATCAAAAGATAAATATAAAGCCTAATGGAATATGAGATTAATTTTTCAACATGTAACAAATATTTCAAAAGCTATTGTCAAATGTTTGCATTAAAAATAATAACACTAGTTGTAACATTAGGAATATTATTCTAGATTCCGGAAAATTACATTACGAGAGATGTTGGGCAGCTCGTAAATTCTAGATAATCGGGAGACTTCAGAGTATTGGCGGAAGCGTTCAGCAGAACGTGAAAAAGAGGGAGAAAGGCTACGATCCGGCTTAAGTTCGCGGAGCTATTTCAGCTATTTATCAAGTATTGTCCGTAATGCAACGTAATGTAACTACTGCTAGCTTAAAGCTTTCTCTATCGCTTGCACTTTCAATCCTCACCTCTATTTAACTTTACAAAAACCTCTGGGGGAATTTCTGGGGAACGTGGAATTACTTTACTCCCAAAATTCACAATCGCACAGTCTACGTGCGTATAGGAAAACAATAGGTTTCCTCATTAAATTGGATTAATATTACAATGCTAATAAGAAGTGATAGTTTCGTGTATACACAAATACGTGAAGTGGCAGCACTCCTGGAGAATATTGCTTAAATTTGAATTATTTGGGGTCATTGTTGATTGATTACTGGTTTCCGATCATAATACTTGTAGTTGGAATTCGAAGTATGATTTACTCGCACGAATGTTTCAAGACATTTTCGACCACAACTTCAAATTTCATGAAACGTGACGTACTGTTCATTTGGAATATTTGTTGAAATTTTGGAATCTCGCGGATTTTACTGGACCAACATTTATATTTAAACCATATGTGTTACATTAAGGACTGGAATCCTAGGTACGAACGTGGTGCAAATGACATAATGCTCGCAGGACACTGAAGTGCTTTACGAGGGTGGCTCGCCCATGGTCCTCGTCGGAGTATTCATCCTTTGTTTACGTTCCAGGTATTGTTTTGGAATCCCAGTGGGAGGTCTTTGGTTTGCGAAGCAGCGTGTCGCACGTTGTTCCGAGTTCTTGACTTCTTATTCTAAATTATTCGCTTCCTCATTTCTTGACTTTATGATGACGATTACACCTGTCGCGATTATCAACATTTATTACGAGAAGAAGAAGAAGGATGGAATCAAAAGTCTATCACGTCTAGACGGAATTATTCGCTTTTCTTTGGTCACTCGGTAACGTATTACAATGAAGAACGACATTTGTATACAGAAATGTTCATTCCTCGCGTTTTATGAGACTCGACAATCAGAAATGCAAATATATATATATAAATATATCTTTTTGGTTAGTTATTGCTTTTTATATTTTGTACAACTTAAATTTGAATGTTCGCCATTAATTTGATGTTACTCAAAGATGAAGAAACGGCGAATGCGAGACATTCAATAATGTCATTCTGCTGGAGGATTCTTTTTCATTCGAATCATAGCTTTACTCGCAGAGTCGATTTATAAAGGAAGCGTATCCGGTGCCTCCTTGACGGGGCCGTGGCTGAATTCAGTCTGGTCGTCTACATTATTAATGTCCCGCCAATAGTTTCCCGGAAGTTGCTGCACTTGACGTGTACAAATGTCCAGAGCCACGTCATTAGTCCCCCACACGTAGATTACGGGGAAAATTTTGACACTTGCTTCGCGCATTCCAAGAAAACAGTTAAGATGGAAACCGGGCGAAAACTCGAAGAGGAAAAGCGTTTATTTTGGGTGTTTTTAAGATTTTTTCGTTCGCGTTCTTTGTACTTCTTTTAATTATTTTTCAACTTCATTTTCCGCGAGATAAAGTTTACTGAGTAGAATCATAATAAGCTCACGGATAAAGGTACAGAGTCTTTTCTTGAAAGCGCAGAATTTACTTCTTTTATTGAAGGTCTTTGTGACATTAGTTCTCGTTAGTCCTTTTTTATAGTAATAATGACTGAGCCAAGTTACTCGTGAAGAGGATAAAAAGTCTATGGTGACTAATGTTTACAATTAGGAAGAAAAGTGCTCTTTTAAAGATTCCAACTCCTTTGGGTCGCTCGAGCCAAACTTGAACTTACGATTATCCGAGGTCGAATCATTTGAAAAAAATACTGCTCTCTCCAGACTTGGTGGACGAATAAAGATGTGAAATGCTTCCAAATGGAATATTGGCCACCTTTTGGATTTATGATTTCTAATTTTATCGTAACAAGTCACCGAATATGAAAATAAAAATCCTGGATTTATCACTACTCGTAATACTGGACGATTTTTTAATATATTCGAGACAAAAAGATTTCAAAAAAGATCTAGACCAGTAAAATCTACTATAATTGAAGAATATAAAACGATGAATATAGAACTAATATTACATTTAATCCGATACTTTCATGCCGAAAAATGATATGCAATTTTTGCAATTTTACAGGAGAGTGATTTCAAAGTGATATAACAATTTTCTTTTGATTGCCAGACTTCTCCTTTAAATCAATCAAAAAAGAGTACCAGATGTTTTTTTTAGAAAGTTTCATACTCTATATTCTTATAATTTAAATTTTGCCGAACTCGCTCACCGCTTTCAAGTTATTATGGAAAAACTGACCAATTGCATCTTGTGCCTGAGACGGTTATGATTTGCGTGTAACTTTATAAAGCACGGAATCAGTGAAATCTGATTACACCAGCATATTGAAGACACATTTTACCACGTCTATTGTAATTATAAATGCTTGACTCATAGAGTACGGAATTGTAAAATATTTCACGCGGAAGAAAACACGTGGTCAAATTGAAATTTCAATAGTAACAGCATGACGAAATTCACCACATAATGTGAATATTTCTTCTTTATCTGGAGTGTTTTGAAGTTTCCTTAGCGTCGTAGGTCGAACAAACAGTTTAAGCGTTGTAGGTCGAAGAATTAGACTACTCAAAGGTCGATTTCGAGGATTTTTGTTTCAAGTGTACCAGATTCTCTGTGCAAAAATATTGTTTGTGAACAAGAAATCTCGATAGGAAGTTGGGAACGTTGTGTCATACTCTTGATTCCAAAAAAGATGAGAACCAGTCTCCCAGGCGTCGCAACTTTTTGTTCAACTCCTGCACTTGTATTATTTTTCTCCGTTTTATTGAACCATACCGCGCCTTTCGGGCTTTTTTAAGAACTTCCGAAGCTAACGATGCAATTCTATTGAAAAACAGAAATATCTTGTCCGATAGAACAAGAAAGTCAGAAACAATAGATGAATGAAGAAACAATGGGACAAAGAGATGAACGAAAACAGTTATACGAAAATAAGAGTTGCATAGGGAAAGAAGAAAATAAATAAACAGAACTTTGCCTTCCCCTTGATTAACTTGCTTCTTTTATCTGCATCCGCTGTTTCAATTGCACAATTCTCATCCTTCTTTCGACGTTCTTTTCGGAGGATCGATATATAATATATACAGTCAGTATATTTTGCATATTTTCGTAGGTGCTTTCGAATGCATTTTACCAATCACTACTTCTGTAGCAACGAAATGCAGAGTGCAGAAGTGGTGAGTTATGGAGCATTCGGTAGAGACTTTCATCTTACTTTTTTTGTTCTCTCTCCAAGTTGTCTAAAATCTTGTAATACATATTACATTTTACTCGGTTATTTTCTTATTCTTCTCTATTTCATCGAGCATCTTCAAAGCATACATCTTGTTCGAGTACATTTTGTTGCAAGAATCCATAGTCATAAAAAATATTAACAACCGCCTTACTCTTATCATCGTTACATACATAGAAATAGATGAAAATGAATAAATCATTATTTGAATGATAATTTAATCATTATTTATCGAATGTGGTTATCATAATGATGTAGTGTTAGCAATGACACTCAAAATAGTACATTAATTAACGGGTGCAAGCCTCGGCTTTGCCTTGGTCTGCAAACCTCACATTCGCCAAAAAGCACCCCTTGAATACGTTAGTACGATATTTTATGCAACAAAGGCCGAGAAAGTAGAATGTGTCGCTCCGCAAGGAGCGAAAAATACATACACTTTTTTGTACTGCGTTGCAGAAGAGAATTTAATAATACATTTTCGATCCAAAACACTCATGATAAAATTATTCATGTTTTATTTTATTAAGTTGGTTCTATGATATTTTATCTTGACAAAAAATGTTAGATTGATCGCAGGAATGCGATACCCCCTGTTTAAGGGTTTGCGGACCCCAAAGGGGCCCTAAAAGGTACAATGAGGAACAGGCTAAAAACTGAAATGTTTTTTGTGTCATGAGAAAATCACATAGCAAAGTAATTAGTAACGCAATGCTGATTCATCTAGTATACTCGGTTGAACCACGCGTAGTCGTTGGTTTCTGTTGAAAAAATTAATGTTAATCTGATCAGTAGTTGATGCTAAATTTATAGCTTTGGCTAACATGATGCAATTCCGATGAGTTGTTTTCATTTTCATCGGTTAATAATTGTTTCAATACTGAGGAAATATTATTTCAAAACTTTTGAGAATACTCCGCAATTATACTACAATATAAGTGAATTATTTGTATAAAAAGAAATTACTAGACATTTTTTTTACTGCGTCAAAGAAGGGCACTTTCCCTAACGAATAAATAATCTGTAGTGAGCCTTACAAAGTGGTTCAGTGCCTCAAATAAATGGCATCCACCACGATCGAACGTGCAAGCAGACTTTTCTATTTTTACGTTATGTGTGGAGGGATCCAAGATACATAATATTAAAAACAGTATTTAAGAACCTATCAAATACATTTTTATATCTAGTCCATAACAGCTATGAACTGATGTCAATAACTTTGCCGATATATGTCAGCTATTTCACGTGAGTTATTTTAGACTAAAGTAAAGTAAATCGAAAATGTCCTCCATTTTCGAGAAAAGGCCTTGAAAATTGGAAATTGATTTAATTCTATTGGATTAGCAATATAATGACTGAGTCAACGAATCGCATTCTACGAGGTCATTCCTGCATGTTCTTTTCCGTGTATTCCTTGCGACCCCAAACTCCCACTTTTTCCAGAACGATTCATCGCCGACGGGCAGTGGGTGGCTACAAAGAGAGCAAATGTGCAGCCACACTTTATACGAAATATCTTTGCACTTCGTACGGTATTCCGCTGAGTTGGATGAACAGGGGTACCAGAGAGATCGGGTATTCGCAGCGAAGAGGAGAGAGAGCGTCTTACATGTTTTTTACCAGTGGTCATAAATCAAGAAACTGAATACATGTCGCGTAAAGCTGCTGTCTTTTATGCGACTGCATGGAATGTTTTCTGCCGCGATATTTCTTAGTCCTGTCTTATCTCTCGCTATACTTTTGTTTTCCAACTTCTTGACTGAGAATTTTAATTCGATATTTCCATCGTTATTTGCTGTCTCTGAAAAGTTGTTTTTCCTTGGCGCGAACGCTTTTTCTGTATGTAAATTATTCCACGTACATGCACGTTCTCATTATAGGAAAGTTGCACCTTGGAAAGGACGTTATTATGTAAATATATAATTAGGCCCAGCTGGAACCAATAAATTATTAGAAGAGTAATTAAGGCTATTTATTTACTTTTATATCTACTCTAGTTAGCGTTTTCATTTGCCTTTTTTAATTGCCTTATAATTAATTCATATGAAATGCAATTGGAGAAAAAATTTTTAAGATAAATATCCTGGTACTGACCATATCCCAACAATCGACAGAATCGCAAGAAAATTGACGATATAAAATCACACTGTCATCCTCTTTTATCGATAAAAATAGAAATAGATAGCAAAATGTTACTCAACATGACTCGCCAAATTAATTCCTCTAATTAATTTCAATGTAGAAAAAATCCCGAAGTTGAGATATGAAGACGTGACATTGATTAATCAACTTCTTCGTAACGGGTGTACCTTGAGCAAAAATATGTTTTGGATGCGCTTTAAATTGCTAAAAAATAATAATATATTTGAGTAGAACGTAAATTTTTTGCGCAGCATTCTAAACCAATAAATATGCGGTATTATCAGATTGCAGAAAGGGCTTACATGAACGACATGATTGACGTAACATTAAAAAAATTAATATACGGAGGCTGCAAAAATTGGTACTAGGCAGCGGTAAATCAAGCAGTAAATTCATGCACTTATTGCGTTTAGCAATGTTCAGTAGAATCGAGAGTAAACCACCGATCAATCAGCGGTTCTATTTTTGCTGATTCATATTGAAAGAGATATATTAAAATATATTACAATGTAGCAGAATCATGGGTAAATTTGAAACTTGTGACTAATGACTACTCAATACTGAAAAAAGGTAAAATTTGTCAATTTTCAATTATTAAGGAGCAAAAATAGGGAATGAGGAATTCTGATTGAAATTAATGAATTTTTAATTTGATACATTCATAAAACAGTCCATTCATCATCAAACAAGTCCTCTTAGAATCAAACGATTTTACATTCAATTCTGGCATAAAAGGAAATCGTTTGATGAGAAGGAAATAATCGCTTGAAACTATTCAATTATGACCTATAAATTATTAACCTTCCACTTTTTAACTATATTTCAGCTCAGAATAAAACGAAAACCTTCAATTCACGTAATACGGGTCAATACGCATATTGACTAGTCGATAAGCGTATGGACCAGGTTCTTTGGTCGTCGGTCAGTACTCATGCTAAATAGTCAATATTTCAAATTATTATGCAAATTCATCTAATAACAATTTTTTTTTAACACGAAACATTTTATCACCATCTCAAATGTAGGTAACGTGAAAGGATAATTTTTCAGAGGGCAAGAATTAAAGATGAAAAATAAGTCTTTTCTAAGCGAAAATGTAAAGAATTGTGAATAGAAGTCTGCGTGGAAGTCGGCACAATCTAAAGAGAAAATTTTGTATTTGTCAGTTTTAATTTCAACCAGCAATGGTAACAGTCGACATACGTTTATTAGTCGAATTTTTATTTCCGATTATTAGGTGTCATTGCAGAAAAAATGAACTTCCGTGTAACTCAGAATGCTTTAGAAGCAGTTTTTGTAGAAACAAATTAAAACAATTTAAACTTAGATGTACTATGAATCGACAATGGATGCATTTTTCAAAGAATATACAATTTTCTCGTTAGCTTGTGTTTTCTTTCACGCAGACCTTTGTTTATAATACTTTATAATTACGTTTGTATAATTCACTTCATATTTTAAAACTGAAAAATGTAACATTCCTCAAAGCTTTGTTTTAAAATGCTGTACAAAGTCTCTAGAAAAAGTTCACCCCTGAGCTCCTCTTAGCAACTTAGCATACTTTTATTGTTGCGAAATATCATTAAAATGGCACATTACAAACTATTTCTGTCAGAATTCTATTATCATCTTGTTACGTCGAGAATTCGCTCGAGAGTTAGACTTTGATTTTCCAATTCGTCCTTTGATGACTCGTAATGTTTGTCGTTCTCGTTGGAGAATGAAAAAGAAACGGCCGTGATCGGTCGTTTGAACAGACGACCTCCGATGCGTGTCTTCTTTACGCTCTTTTCTTTTCCTTTCTTTCGAAAGAAAATGTTGCGATGTACATACAAATTTTCTTATTTGTCTGGAAGACTAATTTCCTGACATATTTGAGTCAAAGAATTTTAAGTGCACACTAACGGTAAGATCTCTGTTCTTCTTTTTACTCTACTTTATCTGTGACGTTACTTGCGCCGGACTTAGAACTGTCCGACTTGCTTGTTATGCTCAAAAAGTGTGACTTTCACTTCCTCCAAATAGCAAAACATTAATAAAGTACATTTCCAACATTCGATTCCAAGTTTTTATTCCTGCAGTTTTCGGTGAATTCAACTCATGCTATGTCTCTAGAATCCAATTTTTTCTTTTTTCCAGCTTCTTTTTCTTATTCTTATATGATGACAAGTACAACTCTCTTTGAGTTCGTGCTGATATCTTGCATCGAGGCTAGCGGATTTGCAATCGTCGTACACGAACATTGGAAACATCATGTTTATCCACCTACACTGAAAAAAGAGTTTGTTTCAGCGAAACAAAATTTGGTTCAGCTAACCAAATAATTTGGTTGATATATGTTCAAACAAACATTTGGTTGGGCGAACCAAATAATTTGGTTGACGACATTTGGTTCTCCTAACCAAAGTATGAGGTCTGGGCTAATTAAATAGTTGTTTATGTGAACTCAATTTTATATTGAGCCAAAGCAAAAATTATGTTAACCCTTATCAAACTTAATGTTGAGCCCAAACAAAAATTCATTTACCGTAACTAAATGTTATATTGAGCCCAAGCCCAAATTTGTTATACGGAACCAAATTTGTTGCAATTTGCGAAGTTTAATTATTTTCCCCTTTTCTTTGATTTTGACTTTATTTTGCAACGAAGATTCAACCCAAACTCTTCGATCAAGACATTATTCTATTTCATTTTTTTTTGTTACAACACATTTTTCCTTCCGCATCGAAGATTCGAACCCGACACCCCCGATCACTAGTCTCGCGCGCTACCTACTGGACCCTGATCCTAATGCAAGATGGTGATATAAACACTCTAGTATGTAATACAGATATGACTGCATATGGATATCGATATAAAACGATTCTTGTTAATGGTACGATATGCAATGTAATGCAACATTTATTGATTGTTATCGATATATTATCATTCATACATATTATTAATCATACATCCCTATAGGGATGTATCATTAATAATTTTTAAAGGAGTTAAATGTTTGAACAATTGAAAATTGTTGACACTGAAATTTCAAAATCATTTTATATCGTTAATGTGATCATTATTTTCGAACGATGAAATTGTTTAAACAATCAATTTGTTTAAACAATTAAAACAACTCGGGAACTGGAAAAAAGCAATTTTTAAAACATTGTTATCGATCAGGATACAGAATTGATAATGTTTAAAAGAGTTGATTGTTTGAACAATTCAAAATAATTGACACTGAAATTTCAAAATCATTTTGTATCGTGCATGTAATAATTATTTTCGGACAATAAAATTGTTTAAACAATAAATTTGTTAAAACAAATAATAAAACCTGGAAACTGAAAAAAACAATTTATAAAACATTGTTATCGATCTGGATACATTATTAATAATTTTTAAAATAGTTCTAATTTTCAATAGAACTCCTACTTTCAGATAAACTTTTAAATATGATCAGCTGCAGTTTTGTGTTAAAAGTTTTAAGGTTGACTTTATTAATTAATTAAATATTTTGAATTCAAAAAAGTTGATTCTGGATTTTGAAAAATGCATTCATCTTAATCCATAAATAGGTAAACCTTTTTTTAGGTTTCTTTAGGGTAACTCAATGCTTCGTTCACCACCTAACTTCTATAATAACTAGCTCTTATTGTTTTGTCACTTATTTTTTGGGGTTTTTCAATATTTTGGAGTATACCAGCGCTAACCGAATAATTGGTTTGGAGTACCAAGTAATTTTTTACTAGGAAACAAAACAATTTGGTTGCGCCAAATAAGTAAAATAATGCATCAAATTATACTCAAACAAATATTTCTCTCGAGCTAACGAATTATTTGGTACTGAAAAACAAAACAATTTGGTTGCGCGAAACGATTGAAATAACGCATTAAATTATACTCCAACAAATATTCGGTTAAGGCTACAAAATAATTTGCTACTGGAAACCAAAAAGTTTGGTTCTGTCAAATAAACGATAGTTGACCAAATTTAAACGGTACCAAATATTTGGTTGTGTCAACCAAACAATTTGGTACTGCCGAATAAAACATGTCAAACAAACATTTTGTTAGCGGCCAATCACAAAATTTTTTCAGTGTAGTGTGTGATGTTTGACAGGCGAAATCGAAAAGTTCGTCTGTCAGATTGATTTGTCGCGTGTGAACGTGCATCGATTCCATAGTACGCGAATTAGCGTGCGAATCAATAGTGTCAGCGTGCAGTTGTGTGGGTATACGAAAAATCGTCGGACTCGTGCCTAAGCATTCGCGAATCGAAGTGACAACAGGCGTATTCTATCGCGTGTGACATTTGACAGGCAAATTTGTGAGATTGGTCTGTTGCGTTCGATCGTGCATCGATTCCCGTTCCGCGAATGAATGTGCGTATCGATGTCTTTGTGTCAGTGTGTGCTCGCGGAATGTGCTCAGGCTACGGAAATTACGAAAATCAGTGAGCAAACCAAACTGTTATTCATTCTCTTTCGATTTCTCTGCCTTGAAAGGTCAAAAACAATGTTTTTATATGGACAAAAACGCTTGTTTTCCTTCGCGCTGTCAGTTCAAATTTTTTTTACTTTTTTGAGTTGTAAACAGATATAAATCAAAAAAAATGAATCGATTATTGAATGGGACAAGTTTTCGAGGCAATTGTCGTTATTTTAGAAGTGTTCTAAGAAAACGCGACTTTTAATGAAAATCGTTTGCGCGGGGCGCCCGCGAGACGATTCTTATAGCACCGGCCCTGGGCGACAGCGCGCGAAACACGACAATTGGCCGAATAGAAACTTAAATAACTTT